>JABUQX010016586.1:22500-45000 GCA_015478945.1 Trachelipus rathkii | reverse complement strand
ATATATATATATATATATATATATATAATATATATATATATATATATATATATATATATATATATATATATATATATATATATATATATATATATATATTATATATGTTTATAGTTGAAAAAAATGGTCTTGAAAAAATTTAATTAATACTTTGTGTTTAAAATTAATAATTATTATAACTAGAAACTTATAATCGTTGAGGACAGTTATTACAATAATCATCATTAGATAATAATAATAATAAAACAAAAAACTATAATAATTTTACAGAAGATGTCACCAAAAATAAGTAATCAATAAACCAATATTAAATCGTCAATAAGCGTTAATATCTTAAATAATCCAACAATTAATTGAATAATAAATAATAAATTAAGAATATTTAGAGTATTTAAGATGTCACAAAAATAATAAGAATAAACCAATATTAATAATAATAATAATAAGAATAATACTTAGTAAATAAATTGAACTGAAACTATCCGTAAGTACATTGATTAAAAGAAAACAAGAATGACAAAGGAATAATAAACCCCAATAATTATAATGATGGTAATGATAATTATAATTTTTGCTTAAATATTATTATTATTGTTGTTTTATTCTTTATTTATTCTGTTTATTGCCGATTTATTTATATTTATTGTTGTTTGTTAACGATTTATTGACGGTTTAATCATAATTTATTCTAGGTTTATTATTATTTATTATTATATTATATTATCTAGTATTATATATTATTATTATTATATTATTATTATTATTATATTATTATTATTATTATTATATATTATTTATTATTATATTATTATTATATTTAGTATTATTCATTATATTATTATTATTTATTTTTCGTTAATTAATTTGTGAGTGTCATTATTATTGTTTTTGTATTTTATTTTATATTATTATTATTATATTATTATATAATTATTATTATTATATTATTATTATTATTATTATTATTATTTTTTTTAATTATAATAATTATTTTATTTTAACGCTGCTTTATATATTCTTATCATAAACAAATTCTTTGTATGAACTAAACATAAATTTATTAAAAACCCCCTGCTAAATATTATTATATATATAATATATATATATATAATATATATATATAATATATGATATATATATATAAATATATATATATATATATATATAGTGTCCCAAAATGAAACGGCGCCACTTCACAAACGGGTACACTGATGAAAAATAGGAGCATATTACTCTAAAATGATGCTCCTTGAACGTTTCCGTCTACGGAGATAACGCTCCCACCAGTTCAACTGATAAGTTTAAATTGTTGCGACATCAGCAAAGTAATCTAACAGACGCGAGATATGGAGGTAGTATGTGGGTAAACGTCAACTAACGAAATTTTACCTACCTAAATTGTTAAGCGATAACCTATCGCTGGGTTAGTCTACCAACATGCAAGTGTGACTTCTTCACCGCTCACATTGCGTTATTGATATTCGTGTATAATATTACATACGTCTTTCGATGCCTCACATGCATTCCAACAGGGAGTATGGCGATATTGTGTACGTGTACGTGTACGGATTGTGTGACGGGAATGCAAGTGAGTTGCGGCATGCACATGACGTGGAGTATTCAACGAGACTGCTGCCGCATATGTCTGTTTTCACGAGGACGAATCAGCAACTATGTGATACTGAGACATTTAGACCAGCTGGCATTGCGGATGGAGTTGATGCGGACCTTCGCCAACGATATCGTGCCCATGACATTTTCCGTTATTTTGAGGCGAAACCCGTCATTGAGTGTACGTAGAGCGGCGACCGAACTTGCTGCTCCACGTTTAGCAATATGGAGAACACTGGCGGCGAATAGAGACCATGCGTATCATTTGCAGCCTGTACAGCATTTACTGCCCACCGACATAGGACGTCAAGGCGACTTCTGTGAATGGTTCATCGGGCAGTGTAATACGAGCAGACGTTCCCCAATATCGGTGCTGTGGGCGGACAAAGCCATCTTCATTAGACGTGGTACTCACAACCAGAGGAACAGTCAAGTGTGGGCGCAAGAGAATCCTCATGCAATCAGGGAGCACAATTACCAGCACGAATTTAAATGTAATGTGAGGCTGGGATTACTGGGTCACAATCTCCTCTGCCCATTTTCAACCTGGCCGCATGAAAGGCCAGAACTACCTTCCTTCCGGAATGGGTTCAGAGTGTTCCTTGACGAAGTATCAGTGTTAAATCTACGTCACATGTGATTTCAGTTGGATGGCTGCCCAGCTCACTTTGCCAGAACACGCACCTGGCTTAATACTGAACGTTTACCCGGCTATACGATGCATTAGTCGGCGAATCGCACTGTGCCGTGCATCCACGTTGTATTCGCAGAACCTTAATATCTATGTATGTAAAGATAGCCGTTGGGGGCTGCAATCAAAGGGCGGGACCGGTCCAATACGCAAACAACCTGGCAGAACTATAAATCGAAACACGCTCGGGAAACTGCCAGGAAATTAATCAGGTAATCTGTGGTGACCAGACACTTAACAGCAGATGAATAACGGTCGGCAACAATGTCTGTTTTACTTGAACAAATTCTAGAGTACTCACACTTGACAAAATGTACTTGAACCCAAGCCTGAGATTATATATATATATATATATATATATAATAATATATATATATATTATTATAATATATATATATAATATATATATATATATATATATATATATATATATATATATATATATATAATATATTATATATATAGTATATAGTATAAATATAAGATATACATATATATTATATAAATATATATATATATATAATATCTATAGAATATTATATATAATATATATATTATATATATATAATTATATCATCTCCTTTTTTTTCCAAGCGGGTGGTAAAGTGCGTGAATGATTCGGAAAATGAGAGTAGTAGAAGACAGACAAGTCGAAAAAAGAAGCCCCAGCCTTACCCGCCCGCCTCTATACCTATTACGTGCCCGACACTCGTCACAGTCAGAAAATCCCACCTCCCAGGACCGCCCCGAAGCACCATCACTCATGGCTCATATCGTCAATGGTAGGGATTCATCCCCTGGCCCGAGGTTGACGCGCCAACAACCATACCCCTCAATTATAATCCCCGCCACATTCTATTACGCCCTTTATTCTCCCTTTGCCAAACTCTCATTTCTCTCCTTCAACATTCGCTCTTACTGACCAATCACTGTTTTCTTCAGTCTCTCAAGCCGGTCGATCCAAACACACTCACCACTATACATCCGGTTAACCAACCGAGGTGGTCATTTCAATCCTTTCCACTAATGAGATGTAACCTCTCTATATGCACTTCAATGCTCTTTTCTTTCATTTACCTCTTTCTTCACACCACATAACTCTCTAATACGTTTATTCCTCATTTTATCAATTCTTTTCTCACCTAACACGCGGCCCTATATATTTTATTCAAAAGGATGGGGGGTAAAAAAAATAAATCTAAAAAAAAGTAAAAAAAATAAAGAAAAACAAAAATTAAAATAAATGGAAAGTAAATCAACCCAGTCCCTTGCCTAACGCAATTCCCTCATGTGGACGCAGTTTTGCTATAGGAGGAAACTAGAGGAGGGAAATAAGAAGAAGCAAGTTTAAAGTTTACATTTTCTCCAAAACAGATGTGCCTGGAAAGAAGGAGGCACCACAACGAGTGATCCTTGAGTCTCCAATATTCACACAATATTCATATTTATCACCTATTAAAATTTCAAAACTTCAACTGTTAATAACATGGATAACTGCAAACCATACAAATTTTTTTTGCCTACTTCTTTGCAATAATCCAAAAACTGACTTTTTTTCTAAAGAATAGATGCTAACTATACTTATCAGAAACACAAAGTCGTTGAATAATAAATAATTTTATGAACAAATTTTACTCAATACATCAAGTTGCGATTATGAACCTGCTATAACATTTTAGAAATATATTTTCTTAACAAAAATAAATACAGCTACAAAATTATAATTAATCAAGTTTAGAATACGTACTCCATCAAATCTGAAACAATGGGTGCGGCCAAATCCGGTTTTTCCAAGTGAATAAATGCAATAGCTAACTTGACCCTAAGATCCATCGCCAAATTTTCCGGCTCTATACAACCAGTGGCTGCAAGCACTTGATATTCCATGCTCAGATTATGAAATTCTTCATCAGAAAAGCTCTACAAAAGAGAAAAAATCTACTACATTTTCAATTCAAGCTCATTAACATATGGTGGGTGTTTAGTCTTTACGGCCAAAATATTTTAAAATTATTTTTAATAAAGTCACAAATAAAATATAATAAATATGCAATCACCACAATATGAAAAATTGAAGTGGAAAAGATTTAAAAAGAATGTCAAAGAAGGTTTTAGGTTTAAAAAAAAATATGGAGGCCAATTGACAATTAGTGTTGAAATAGATATTTTGAGGATATGACAAGAAAAGTACTATACTCTCAGAGGCTAGAAAATGGGAAAGGATTAGGAATAAGCGGAGTTTGGGTCTATATTAATTGACAAGTGAAAATGGCAGTAAAAAGAGTGAAAACCGGATGAAATGTAAAGACGGTAATGAAATACTCTCAGCAAAATTTGGAGACTAACAGTTTTAAGTATTAAAAAACAAAGAAATATTTGTTTGAAAATTATGAAGCTAAAAATGAAAGTATTAGATAAGAAGAGAAAATCATTTTTGTTGTTTAACTTAGGGATAGTCGGAGGAAAAGTTTGGAGATTAAGTCACGCATGGAAGATTGAAGAGCAAATAAAATGATGGGAATCAAAAATAGGAGGCAAGACTACACAAAGATTTTAAAGATTAAAGTAGTAATATTGATAATAATGCAGTACAAAGAAGGTTAACAAGTAAAAATGTCTAAAGAACTAGATGAGGCAAGATGGAATAGCTCATGAGACTCTTTAATGAATGTAGGGTGATGAGTGGGTTGCTTTAGGACTGATAGGGTTCAAGTCTTAATTTACTTAAATAAAGGGTTAATTGAAATATTCCAAATATTAACTATAAGGTAAAAGTTAATTGAAATATTACTAAAATCCTACTGTCAACCATTAACTACAAAAAGTAAACAATCATCTATACTTACTCTTGATTGAAGGACGAGTCCCATATGATTAACAAGAACATCAATACAAGAGAGATATTGTTCACGATGCATTAAGACTTCAAGCATGGGATTTACATCTTCCGCAGTTACAAATGTTGGATGCTTCTTAAAAGCAGTCTCCAAAGCATCCTGGGCCAAGTGTACATCTCCATTCTCATAATGCATTTGAGCAATTTCTTTTGCTAATTTCAAGCCTTTCTGATATATAATATATATATATAATATATAATATAATATATATATATAATATAGTATAATTATACTATATATATATATATATATATATATGTATATATATATAATATATATATATAATTATATATATATATTATATATAATATATATATATATTTTATATATTTCTTTCTTTCTTATCTACCTTTTTTCCCAAGACTAGGAAGTTAAGGTCCTACAAAGAATCGGAAATGAAAAAGCAAGTAGAAGAACAATGACAAACGACGAAAGAAAGCCCACCTTACGTGCCCCCTATGACCATTAATTTTAGTAAGAAACTCGTCGCAATCAGAAAAATCCACCCTAGAGCCTTCATGGGACCGCGGACGGCATCCAACACATATGTAAGTCGTCAAGTGTAGGTTCATCCCGTGCCCACAACCATACCCCCTTACACACCCCGCCATTCTCTCCCTATCATTAACCTTTCTTCTCGCCTCTGCCAAACTTCACATTTCTCTCCTGCCAAACATTCCTTTAACTGAACCAATCCAACTTTTTCTTCGTCTCGCCACCGTCGCGTCCAACACACTCACCCACTGATACATCGCTAACCAACCGATTACCATTCATCCTTCCCACATGACCAAACCATCTCACATACTTTCATTTATTCTCTCGGTTATACTCCTTTCTTCACACACACAACTTTATAATATGTTCATTCCTCATTACCAATTCTTCTCACACCTAGCCAGGGTTGGCATTGTCCATCTGAACACATGAACTTTAGATCTATACTTCTGATTCCAGACCATAGTCTCGCTACAGTATACAATAACACAGTAACAACATTACCCTTATGCAACCCTAGTACACTCAAGACTTAGTCCCTTTCCAATCACTAACGCATTTAATCTGCACCAACCACCTTCCTGCCATTCACAACTTTGCCTACTACACTCTGCATCATCGTTGCCTTCTCTTAATCTAAATATATCCTAAATATTTAAACTCAGAACACTTGTTCCAGCTTGCTCACCATCTAACATAACTTCACACTGAGGACTGTCCTCACTCACAGACCATAACCTTACTCTTATCGACGTTTTTACTTTCAAGCTCTACTTTTACACACTCTGCCACATCTCTCTACCAATCCTCTCAAACTCTCTTCAGATTCGCCACACAAAACCAAATCATCCCCATATAATAGGTAGGGCACCCTCCACTCATCTCCATTCTCCATCATTCTAACACCATTTCCTCATCCTCACTCGAATCTTCATAACCCCATCCATATACACATTGAATAACAAGCGAGACATAACACAACAATGTCTCACTCCCCTATTAATCCTAAACCAATCACCATTGACACCATTTATTCTTACACACGCTTCACTATCGTCATACATACTTTTGATTCCATTCAGAAGCCTACCACCAACACCATATATCACTAACACCTGCCATAGAGCTTCCCTATTAACCCTATCAATACCCCTGTTGCAAATCCATAAAAGCCTTAAAACATTTATTCTTCTTCTCCTCATTTTCTCAATCATTTTTCAATGTAAAAGATTTGATCCAAACATCCTCTACCACTTGTAAAGCATCTGTTCTTCACCAATCAGTCCTTCAGTCACTCGACGCACTCTTTCGACCAAAATACCAGCATATATCTTCCTACAACAGTCAAAATTATTCCATATAGCTTCTACAGTTCTTCTTATCTCCCTTACCCTTATATAAGGTATATTATCTCTCCTTCCAAATCCCTGAACTATACCTGCTATAAACGCTTATTAACACAACTTCAAATCCAATCAATCACCATCTCGCCTCCATCTTGATCATTTCACAGTAATTTCGTCTATACCTGCAGATTTACCATTCTTCAACTTTCTCACTCTACCCATTACCTCCTCCATGCTTAATAACCTCATCCCCGAAATACCTATTATATAGTATATATATATATATATATATATATATATAATATTATATAATATATATATATATATAGTATATATATATAAATATATATATATTATATATATATATGATATATATATATATATATATATATATTTCTTTATCCTCCTCACGGATACTCACATACTTAGGGTTGGGTGCGCAACATACACCAGAAAAAGAATACTTAGGTAGAATAACATAACCAAAGTCGAAAAGAAAGCCCCCACCCATATCCTTAAGTGCTAGTCCGTCGCAGTCAAAAATCAGCCCTAGAGCTTCACTACACCGCGACAGAACTTCACTGTGATATCTCGTCAATTTCAAGTTTCATCCCCTGGGCCAAACCCACGCCATTTACTGCTATTATGAATGATTCCTTTAGCTTCTGTTAAATTCATATTCCCCTCCTTCGGATACTTTTTTACTGACTAAATCCACTTTTTCTTGGATCTTCCAGACGGTCGATTCTCAACACACTCCCCTCTATACATCCGCAAACCAACTATTTTCCATTCCAAAATGACTAAACCATCTTAATACGCTCATTTATTCTCTTATTCACGCCTTTCTTCATACCACACAGCTCCCTAATACGTTCATTCCTCATTTTATCAATTCCAGGGTTCACACTGAAATTTTGAATTTGATTTCCCTGACTTTCCCTGACCTTCCCTGACCAAATTCGCAAATTTTCCCTGACCAGCGTGTTCGTTACTTTTGGCGTATAAAATATCTATTAATCATTATTGCAGCCTATTTACTCAGTTCATACATTAAATGATTGAAAATTTACTTTAAATTTCGCTTGCTTTTGAGAATTTAAAAAAAATATTTTATTTTTTTTAGTAATCAGCCTATACCTTCCCCATAGCCGTCCAACGCACTCCTTTTTTATTTTTTCCAAAAGTAAACAGTTTTATTTATACAAAAAGGAAATAAATTAAAAGCTTACATTAATGGACTAGGTGAATAACGTTCACTGTGATCACAAAAAGTTCTAATGGGGAGATTTAGGTTAACTTTTTCTTCTCAAGCATCTGAAATTTTGATTTTATAGCGTCTTCTTCTGTCAAAGCTTTCAGTTTTGACATCTTTCTCTGCTCTTCAAGTTTATAGATCTAGGATAATTTTCTTTTTCAACCTTTTTATTCTTCTTTCTTGCGTTCTTTTTGACTCTTTGAATGTTGCTCTTATCATCCTATGGGCAGCTCTACATTGTCAACAACATTTATTGAGCTAATAGGAACTTTATGAATACTATCATGAGATCTTATAGCATTGTGCCTGTTCTTTGAGGAAATCAACTATGGTCTTTTCAGATTCCCCCTAAAAATGCTTAATTATAGAAAACTCCTTCACTGTCGCATTTCCATGCGCGGAAAATATCAGTCCTAATTTAATAATTTGCCACAATCCACATAACATTGATTCCCAGGTACTATAGAAGAAAAAAACTAAGTCTCTTTAGAAAGAAAATCACCATCCAAAAATATTTTGAATTTTAATCCAGGGAGAATGAGCTTCACTGCAAAGTAGAGTGTATTGTGCTTTTGCCTTCTAGAAAAATATAGGAAGCAGGTCCATAGTTAATCACAAATTTACATTTCATCGGCCCCATTTTAAAATTTGAAGCGTACCCGCACTACCTGGAAAACATTAAATTTAAATGTTCCCCCTATATCTGCACACGAGTTTTAAAGACATTTATCATCCACCACCTTTAATCCCCATAGTATTTCAGATCCTGTAACAGCATCTTTAATGCCAAAAAGATGAAACTATTGAAACTGATTTTGGTAGTTTATTAATGAACACTAAGGGCTCATTTACAATCGGTTAAGGATGATTAGAAGTTATGGGAATGGCGCATAATTTCAGTGCACCCTTTCACTAATATTTGTATTAGTTAGAACACGTAAAACGAAAAAGTTTTTCAATGATGGTTGGTCCTGCCGAGTTTTGATTAAATTCAAATGAGTTTCCACTCTTGAATGTGAAACTTCGGCTTGCGCCCCATTTAGATAGATCAAAGTTTTTTACATACTTTACAGTATGCCTTGTACATTCACCTGATAAACTGTGGTTCAGTTGACGTCCAACCCACTGTCTCGTTAAAGTAGTTTTTTGTTGAAATCATCTTTATAAATAAATAATAAATACCTTCAACTGCCCAATGCACAAAAATCCAAAAATCACTTCTTCAAACCTCAAAAAAAAAAAACACCTTAAAAAGTATAAATCCCTAAAAAGAAAAAGATATAAACAGATTAAGTCATAAGTCATACAGTCTAAAACACACCAATCACCTTCAATCAAAAGGATGAACTTGGAACAACCTCAACGAACAGAATAGGAAGAATAGTAGGTAATAGTGAACTAAAAATAGAAAGAAACAGGATAGAAGTAGATTTATGGAATGTCATTCCTCGCCCATCCTTTTCATTCACTTATCAAATACATCTCTTATTCCACAATTATACAGTCAGGAAAAAAAATATATCAAAAATATGCAACTTGGTCCATGGATCATTCTTCATATGTTTTGAAATTTTAAAATTTCCCTGACTTTTTTGGAATTTCCCTGACTTTCAGCATATCTTAAAACGTTTCCCTGACTTTCCCTGACCAATTTTTTTTTCCCTGACTTTCCCTGACCTTCCCTGACTTTCCAGAAAGTGTGAACCCTGATTATTCTGCTCACACCTAACACGCCCCTAAGATTATCCGTCTGAACAGACTGCACCTTAAGTCTATACCTTTTATTCCACACAAAAGTTCTCTACTATACATTAACCCGGTAGCAACACACCCTCATGCAGATCATCAGCGCACTCAAGACTTAGACTCCAAGCATTCACCAAAGATTTAATTGAACCAGTCACCTTCCTACTACTCATAACTTTCCTACTACGCTCCATTTTATCCGTTTCCTTTTTGTCCAACATAGAGCCTAAATATTTAAACTCAGATGCGTATTCTACTTGCTTACCTTAAACTTGATTTCACACTGTAGAGTTTCCTCCACTACCACCATATTCTTATCTACATTTAGTTTCAAATCCTTCACTTTGCGCACACTGCCAAACAGCTTTACCAATCAAACTTTCTTCAGATTCGCTACACAAAACCAAATCATCTGCGTAAAATAGGCAAGACACCCTCCACCCTCTTCCATTCTCTATCAGTCTAACCCCTTCCCCTGCCACCACTACCTTTAATTCTTTCATCACCCCATCCATATACAAATTAAATGACCATGAAGACAAAACACATCATTGCCTCACTCTACCATTAATATTAAACCATATATTCTTACTCACGCTTCAATATCAACATACATACTTCGATTCCATTCAGAAAATTACCACCAATACCATATATCATTAGCACCTGCCAAAAAGTTTTCCTTTAGACCCCACGTTACTCAACACACTCTTAAAACCAAAATACCAGCATATATCTTCCCTACAACACTCAAACTAATTGTCCTGTAGTTTCTGCAGTTCTCCACATCACCCTTATTGTTATAAATGTGTGCTATCACTGCTCTCCTCCAATTCATCGAAACTACATCCTCCACAAACGCTTTGTTGCACAACTTCCAAATCCAGACAATCACAATCTCATTTCCATTCTTGATCACTTCACCAGTAATTCCATCTATACCTGCTGATTTACCATTTTTCAACTTTCTCATTCTACATGCTACCTGCTCCCCAAAACATACCTTCAAAGCTTCCAAAATAAACTTCTTAGACCATCAAGCCCATACAAATTCACCATCACCTCTTCATTACTCCCAATGTTGTGTAAATTTTCGAAATGTTTCCTCCACACTTTACTCAGTAACATCATTGCATCATTCATGAAAGCACCATCCCTATGCATTGCTATAAAGATTCTAAGATTCCCTTTATACTCTTTTTCTTAACCTTTCTTTCTTTCTTCCAGAACAGCTTCTTATTCCTTAGTAAGTCTCCATTCCTTCTCCTCCCAAACTTTCTCTTACGTGTGTACCTTTTAGAATTCCTCATTTTCTCCCTACATATTTCCATACACCTTTCTTTCGAAATCTTCTCATTTGCTTTTAACACATTCAACCGCGCTTCACCTCTTCATTCCACCATTCAACACTGACATTCTCACTTCCTACTTTAGCACACTCACATACTTCCCTTGTACTACTAACAAACGCTTCCTTCACTTGCGTCCAGATTTGCTTAATTTCACATTGTTTACATTCATGTGACTTATTTGCAAGTACTCTCACATACTTTTCCTTATATATATAACCCTGTTCATTTAACTTTTCACCCCTAATTCACCCCACTAACTTAATTTTGCATAAAACAACATAATGAACTGATAATCCCATCCCCAACCCCCTCACTGATTTAACATTCATCACAAACTTCAACATCTTCATCAACACAAAATCAATCATACTCTTCACTTTGCAACCATCCCTACCATTAACACCATCTTGTGCTCGAATACGTTACTTACACACACACACACACATACCTCTCTCTCCTCACAGAAATCATTCATCTTCCTACCATTCTCATTCCCAACGGAACCTGTTATACCCTCCCTCTTTCGATCACCTATCCAGCCATTTAAGTCGGCCAACACAGTTAATCGAAAGCCCCAGCTCACCCCGTCCAAACAATCATTTGGATTGTCCCATAAAGGCTCAATCTCCTCCACCGCTTCCTTTCATCTTTGTTTCAGTCACAGTAAACAGATAAAATTTATCCTTTACGTCACCTATCTCCTCTTTTCCTCACCATTTATGCTTGTAATAATAATAATAATAATAATAATAATAATAATAATAATAATAATAATAATAATAATAATAATAATAATAATAATAATAACAATAATAATAATAATGGAAACAGCAACAACTTACCTCACCCTGGTCGGGTCTTAAGAACTTGACCATGTGAATGTATCCTTTCAAAGCATTAGTTCTTTCCCCCAATTTCTCAAGGAGTTGGCAACGTTGCCAATGATAATTTAAATTTTGAGGATTAGCTCTTATAGCTCTTCCCAAGCAGAAAACTGCCTGACGATCATCTTTCAGCTAAAGAAACAAACTAATATGTACCAAATAATTAAAGATTATTAAATGCTATTGTAAAATAATATTAAAAAGTTACAAATATTTGTGATATAAATAAAACATTTGTTTAGAATTGGTGTATTAAAACATTTACAGTTGTTTGGTACTAAAGCTACTACTGTCCAAAAAGAACTTTTCTATATAAACAACAAACTTTTATTACATAATATTTTTATAAAAATAATTTAAGATATATTACATGAAAGAAATGACAATAATAAAAACCTGTGTGAGGGAAAGTTCTGCTAATTTTTCCCATATTTCTGCACCTGGACTTAAAAATGCTGCAATAAGATAAAACTGCATCGATTTGTTTACCAACTTTTTCTCTTCGTATATCGTTCCTAGTGTCTTTTAAAATAATAATAATAATAATAATAATAATAATAATAATAATAATAATAATAATAATAATAATAATAATAATAATAATAATAATAATAATTATAATTATTTGCTTCGGTTCATCCCCATATATCAAACTGCTGCTTGTGAGGGAAAGATAAATTTCAAAATATTCCTATTATTAATAGCGAATACTTTTACTACCTACTACTACTAGCAATAACAATGCGTTAAATGCTAAGTAATAATTAATTATAAATGAATTAAAGGATAATTAATAAACAATTTATAACCTTTAATATCAAAGCTTAATAGACGATAAAGAAGAAAGCCATCCATTGCAATGGAAGTCCAAAAAATAGGTGATAGATACAGTAACATTAATTGAAGATGTAGCAGGGGTGGATACATATATGAAGTAGTAATGGGAATTGAAAATCTGAAGCTACAAAAACCGATTGAAAATCTTTGAAAAAAGGAAACTGAAATCTTCTTCAGGTTTCAAGAGTTCTCAGAAGGCGTATTTGGTTGCTCTTTAAAAAAAAAATGGGAGGGAGAGGGGGATAAATTCAGTCAAGTGGATCAGAACCAAAAATCAGAAAACAAATATATTCACAAAGGAAAACGTAATGGGGAGAATTCGAGAATATATGTAACAAAAAAAAAGATGGGAGGTGAAAATAGTAAATAGAAACCTTTGATTTTGGGTAAGTACAAAATAATCTATTATAAAAGAAGATAAACATACCACAGAGGCAGGGCTGCGGAGCCGGAGTTACAAGGTTTTGGGTGGAGCAAGAATAGAATTTTTTTTAGGGTACTGCCGGCGCAGAGAAAAAGGTGCTGCTCCCGGCTCCGGTATTTACTATTTACTTATTATATATATATATATATATTATATATATATATATATATATATTTTATATATATTTTTATATATATATATATATATATATATATATATATATATATATATATATATATATATATATATATATATATATATATATATATATATATATATATATATATATATATATATATATATATATATATATATATATATATATATATATATATATATATATATATATTGTGTAGTAATAAAAGCAATAGTTAATTAAGCGACTCAGGTTACACCTTCAACCTCGAAAACTAAAACTAAAGCTGATACTATTTTCAATAGTCAAATAAAACACTCAGAAAACAATTGATTGTAAGGGTTGTTTAAGATAGTGACCCTTTTTTTTTTTTTTGGTAAGAGGATTTAAAAGACTGTGGAGAAATAGCTTTGAAATTAGGTCTTTTTATACAGGAAAAACATTCGTAAAATGTTTCTATAACCAAAATAAAAGATTAAAAAGTGCTTAAAGGGACGCTTAGCGCATTTGAAAATGGAGGTTTGTACACGGGCATAGGTAAATTATTCTGTACGAAGATACAAATGATATTACTAAATCACTAGCAGTAAGAGATACCAAATCGCAACATTTCAGTGAAAATATCCAACAACTTTTTGCCGATCTTTTCAAAGAATTTAAAATCAATAAAAGGCAAGTAATCAACAAAATTACGGATAACGCATCAAATATGATCAGTAAGTTTGAAAAATTAAATAAGCACAATGGGCAGGAACTTGAGGAATTGGTCAATGTGATACAGATTTTGTTGAATGTCAAAACGAAGTGCTACTTGATTTCCTGAAGGAACATGATAAAAGTACGAAAAGATTATGTTCCAATGAAATTTATATTGATTGCACGAGTGAGGTGAGGAATTAATATTTTACAATATTCTTGCAGCTAATTTTATAAACAAGGCGAGAAAATTTGCAGAAGTAGAACGTGTCCCAAAAATATAATTGAAGTTTTAGAGTATCAGGGTGGAAAATTGTGGTGTTCCTGAAATTTCTCTTGCCAACAGTCAATATGAGCAAATTGAAACTCCTCAGAGAATTATTAAAATATCCTTACCTTACAACACAGAAAATTCAAACAGTGAACTTGACTGCTGGAAAGTTTTTATAGAGAATGAAAATATTTAATTAATGTATAGAACATAGAGGAGATATTTTAGAAAATGACAAAATAATTCCGTGAAAGAGGGAAAAAACTAAAGAATGTTAACTAAAAACAAAATATTTTTTCGGCCGTCTATGTTGATCCATAGTTCAAAATCTTCCTCAGAACAAAATATCTGATATTAAAAACTAGGAAAGCTCTTTGCGAACTAGGACTTAAAATGAATAACACTATCGAACAGGAATCTGGATTGTAGTCAAATAGTTCAATAATATATAAAAAATATATTTACATAAACTAAAAACATATTTTTTCGGTCGTTTAAGTTGATCTATAGAGCAGAATCTTCCTCAGAACTGAAGATCTGATATTAAAACCTAAGAATGTTCTTTCCGAACTAGAACTTAAAATGAATAACACTATCGAACAGGAATCTGGAAGGGAGTTCGATACTTCATCAGTATCAGGAATTTTTTCTTCTGGTATCTTGTCAGATGAAGAAGCCAATGGAACGCATGTAGAAAAGCGATTGAAAAATGATAGTCAGCCAATAAAAGACCTTCAACCCGAAAATCCTATGGAAAAATATCAAAGTAGAATTATATAAGGCATTAGAGGTCATAACGAAAATTGACCGGAAATCAATGTTAACAGTATCCTAAAATTTGGCAGAATGCTAGTTACACAGTTGCACCTTTGTAATTTACTCAAGTGAGTGTTGAGCGCTTATTTTCAGATTTGAAAATAATAAAATCGAATCTATGGGCATCGTTAGAAGTGGATTTGCTAAAAGTTTTATTTTTAAGAAAAAACGGGTTTGAATAAAATTATATTACATATTTACAAATAGTTCACAGAGGAATAATTTTAAAAGATAGGAAGAAAGTAAATTATAGTTTATTTAATTTTTTAAAAAATTTTCTATAAAATATTTTCTAAATTTTAAATTGTAAGTCAATATAAAGATGTCACTTACAACCAATTTTTTTCATATAATCCCATAAAAATTTTATAACTTAGAGAATTAAGGATATGTATAATTGGAAATGAAATTATAACTAAGAACTGAAGTCGGACCCGGAGCCGGTTAATTTTAAAATGATGGAGCCGGAGTCGGAGCTGGAGCCGGAGCCGGCATAACATATAAAGCTCTGCAGTCCTGCCTAGAGAGGAACATGTTATCATCCTAGATTATACAAAATTTATCTATTATTTTATACTTTTCTGGAGATAGGCTACAAATCCTTATTAGTTAAAACTAGAAAAATCATTAAATAAAATCACATATAAATATATTTTATTAATATATTAAAAATGAAAACTAAAAATATAGAATTATTAAAAATGAAGTGAAACAAAAAAGAAGGAAAATATAACAATAAAGCAAGAAAGATAAACTCAAAATAGAAGTTATTTAAAGAAAGTAAAGAAAAAAAGAGTAAATAAAATTACGTGAATGCAAAGCTGTAATGATAATAATAATAATAATAATAATAATAATAATAATAATAATAATAATAATAATAATAATAATAATAATAATAATAATAATAATAATAATAATAATAATAATCAGGGTTGGTGATTTTTTTGAGTGGGTCCGAGAAAAAAAGTCAATAATTTGTAAAGAAATTTCTTTTTAAGTTCGATATAGTATTATTTTTAAGTGATTTATTCATTCTATATAAATCAAAATGGAAAATCAGGAAGGGTAAGTAACTGTGAAATAAAAAAAAATTTGTGTTTATACTAAATTTTACTTTGGTTAGATTTAAGCATTCATAAAATAGGGCATAGGTGCTGCAGCTGGCAGATGTGCCTATCGAGACCCCCATTCAATTTGAGTAAATAGACCCAATGACCCAGCATGCTTATGCAAAACCCACACAACACCCTAGAGCTCATCAATAAATTACCAATAGTATATGCCAACTAGGCTACTACCAAAAGTAAAATCTATAACTAAGGTAAATGCTAACCACACTACAAGCTTTAATAACTTTGTCATAGTTACAACATGTAGTTTTACCTTAATAACTAACTAAAAAAAAAATTTGACTGTCAAATATACTATATGAGTTACGGGTTACAATGCCAATAGTTTGTTGAAAATTGAAAAAAATATATTAAAAACTTCATAATATATATAGTTTTATTTAAATTTTTCATTTCTATTGAAGTTGAATCACTTAAATAAACAAGAAAATAAAAAAAAATATATAAAAAAATATATAAAAAAATAAATAAAAAAAAAAAAAAAATCATGAAATCAAGTAAAAAAATTAGTTGATTTTTTTCCATTTGATTTTTTCGTGCCATCCCTAATAATAATAATAATAATAATAATAATAATAATAATAATAATAATAATAATAATAATAATAATAATAATAATAATAATAATAATAATAATAATAATAATAATAATAATAATAATAATAATAAAAATAATAAAAATAATAATAATATAGATAGATTAAGCACAAGATCTATTATATAGAAGTAAGGAAGCACTATCAACTGGATTGAGGTCCTTATATTATAATTTATATAGTATATCCTAGATTCTTTCGCTTGTATCAGGGCTGTGAAACCGGTAATTTTAACTTGTATAATTATTTCAACAACAACTTACATGATAAGGCTCATGAGAATGAGGATATTGCCTTATGATTTCCATGCACATCTTGATGGCTTCCTCGTGTTCTCGTCGGGCAAACCTAAGATTGGCCTCTCCCATGAGACCTTGCAAGGCGGCAGGCAATCTTTTCCTACGACGCTTCTCTTTGCTACTCTTCCTCTTTAGGTGATACCTATTATTATTATTATTATTATTATTATTATTATTATTATTATTATTATTATTTAGCAGTAGTGGTGGTAGTAGTAGTAGTAAACAACCCTAATTAGGCTAAATTCAAAGAGAAGAACAGCTTTAATTGGAAATTGCAACTAACTAATGTAATTCAAATGCAATTCGAGCCAAGTATCATCAAAATATTATATACTACTCGTCTATATATATATATATATATATATATATATATATATAATATATATATATATATATATATATATATATATAATATATTATAATATATATATATATATATATATTTATACTATATTATATATATATATATAATATATATATATAATATATTTATAATATATTATATATATATATATTATATATATATATATATATATATATATATATATATATATATATATATATATATATATATTATATATATATATATATGTTTGTATATAATATAATATATATATATAATATATATATATATATATATATATATATATATATATATATAATATATATATATTATATATATATATATATATATATATATATATAATATATATATATATATATATATATATTACTGCCTATAATATATTATATATATATATATATTATATATACTATATAAATATATATATATATATATATATATTATATATATATATATATAATAATATATTATATATTTCTATATATATATATATAATATATATATATATATATATATATAGTATATAAATATCTACACCTCCTTTCCCCAGATTGGGGGTGGTATCTCATCAATGTGGGGTTCATCTCCTGGGCAAAGCCCACAACCATACCACTTCATAAAACCCCTCCATTCACTCATATTATGCAGCTTTTTTTCTTGCCTCTATCAAACTCACATTCCTTTCCTTCACGCATTCATTTAATGATTCAATCCACTTTTTCTTCGGTCTCATAGCCAGTTGATTCTCAGCACACTCACCACTATACATCCACTTAACCAGCTGACTATCATCAATCCTTTCCATATGCCCAAACCATCTCCATGTACTCTCGTTTATTCTCTCATTTACGCCTTTCTTCACACCACACAACTCTCTAATGCCTTCATTCCTCATTTTATCAATTCTTCTTGCAGCTAACACTCCCCTATGATTGTCCATCTGATACTTTAGATCTATACCTCTTATTCCAGACCAGTCTCACTACTATACATTAACACAGGTAACAACATACCCTCATGCAAAACCCTAGCACACTCAAGACTTAGACCCTTCACATTCACCAATGATTTAATTGCGCCAGCCACCTTCCTACCATTCACAAGTTTCCTACTACATTCTGCATAATCCGTTCCCACTTCATCCAACATATATCCTAAATATTTAAACTCGGAAACTAATTCCAGTTACTTCACACAGCGGACTCTTCTCATTCACTACCATGACTTTACTCTTATCTACATTTACGATATATATATATATTAATAATATATATATTAGTAATATATTATATTTATATAATTTAAATAGATATAAATATTTATTTCCTATATATAGTATTATAATATATATATATTATATATATATATATATATATATATATTATATATATATTATACTATATATAGATTAATGATGGGACGACTAATCGTCATCGTCAAATCGGCAATATTTTTTCTCAATTCGTCATCGTCGAATTTTTTGCCGATTTTTTATTTAACAAATATTAAGAATTTTGGATAATATTAAAACCCAATAATAATAATAATAATAATAAAATAATAATAAAATAATAATAATAAATAATAATAATAATAATAATAAATAATATAATAAAATAATAAAATAATAATATATAATAATAATAATTAATATATTATTATATATATATATATATATATATTATATATATATATATATAATATATATATTTATATATATATATATATATATATAATATATATATATATTATATATATATATATATATATATATATATATATTATATATATATTCCTGTGTGTGGGGGGAGAAAGAATGCCCACTAGCGTATGTTTTCCTGCGTGCGAAAAGCCGAACTAAGGACGGTGGTAGTTGTGTTTGGGCTGCCTCTACCATCTATTTCTTGCCAGGAATGCTAATGCAGGCCTCGGGAGAAGGTTCAGATCGCCGTAAAACGGCTTCTATTCTTTCGGCGAAATTTTTATGAATCGTATGGTACATGGAATGTCAGAGGAATAAATTTGAGGAGAAGAGGAGAGAGGTGATGATGTATTTAGAAAGGGCAAATTTGATTTGCTCGCTTTGACTGAAACAAAGATTGAAAGGAAACGGGAAAATGAGTTGGTTGGTGTGAAATGTGTGTGTGCTGGTGTGGAAAGGAATGAGAGAGGAAAGAGCAATTTTGATTAGTGACCTGTGGTACAAAGCTACTGGTAGACTTTGTGTGTGTGAGTTCTAGAATTCTAAATGGTTAAATTTAAGTTTTGAAAAGGTCAAGGTATGTGTGATTGTTGACGTATGGTCCATCTGGGAACGTTGAAGAAGTACGATTTTTTGGGATTAATCTGAATGATGTTCTGGATGGGGTGAGTAGGGCTTTCAGATTGGTAGTGTTGGGGACCTGAATGGTTGGATAGGTGATCAAAAAAGGGATGGTTATAACAGGTGGTTTTGGGGTGGGGGAGAAAATAGAGAATGGTAGGAAGGTGATTGATTTCTGTGAAGAGAGAGAGGTATGTGGTAAGTAATACTTTCTTTAAAACACAAGAGTATCCATAGTATACTAGAGTGGTGTAGGTAGAGATGGTATCGAAGTGAAAAGTATGATTGGAATTTTGTGTTGGTGAAGAAGGAGATGTTTGAAGTATGTGTTTGGATGTTAAATCAGTGAGGGGTTAGGAATGGGATTATCGATCATTATGTTGTTCTATGGTAAAATTAAGTTAGTGGGGGCTTGGATGCGAGAGGAAGGTGATACGAAAGGAAGTAGGTAAAATTAAGGAGTGAGAGACTTAAGTGAGCGAGGACAATAGATAAGTATGTAAGAAGCGCTCGCTGAGTTAAATCGGTTGAATGTGAACAAGTTGATCCTGAACAAATCTGGGGGCAAAATGAAGGGGAAGCAATTGTTAGTTTAGTGCCAAGGAAGTATGTGGATTGCTAAAGTAGAAGTAAGAATGTTAACAGTTGATTGGTGGAATGAAGAAGTGATGAAAGCGGTTAAAGGTAAAAAAAGAAGCGTGGTTTGAATGTACTAAAATCAAATGATGAAGTCTCAAAAAGAAAGATAGTTTGGAATTATATAAGGGAGGAAAAAAAAGATACTAAAAGAGTTAATACGTAGGAGAAAACAAGAGGTAAATGAACAGTTTTGAAGGAGGGATGGAATGTGGACTTACAATGGAATAGGAAGCTTTCTGGAAAGAAGTGCGCGAAAGGTAAGAATGAGAATAAGGGGAACTGCTTAGAATAATGAATAGGGATGGTGCTTTTTGTAACTGATGAAATGGATGTGAGGGAAGTTTGTCGAAAGAACACTTCGAAAATCTGTATAATATTAACAGTAATTAAGACGGTGATAGTGAATGTGTGGGGTTTGATGGTGCAAGAAGAATAGGTATTTTGGGGATGAGGGCATTAGTAGCAAGGAAGAAGGTAATGGGTAGAGTGAGGGAAAGTTGAGAATGGTAAATCTGCAGGTATAGATGAAATTACTGGTTGAAAGATCAAGAACGGAGGTGAGATGGTGATTGAATGAATCTGGAAGTTGTTGTAATATAAAGCGTTTATGGGAAGGTATAGTTCGAGGATTGGGGAGAGCAGTAATAGTACCCTTATATTAAGTAAGGGAGATAAAGGGGAACTGTAGAAATTTTAGGGGAATTAGTTTATTGAGTGTTGTAGGAAGATATATGCTGCTGGTATTTTGGTCGAAGAGTGCGTCGAGTCTGAAGGACTGATTGGTGATGAAGAGCAAGGTGCGTTTAGGAGTGGATAGAGGAATTGCCTGGGTCAAATCATTTACATGAAGCAAAATGAATTGACAAATGAGGAGAAGAAGAATAAATTTTATTTAGGCTTTATGGATTTGCAACAGGCGTATGATAGGGTAAATAGGGCTCTATGACAAGTGTTAGTGATATATGGTGTTGGTGGGTAGGTTTCTGAATGGAATCAAAGTATGTATGGCGATAGTGAGGGCGTGTGTAAGAAATAAATGGTGTCAAAAGTGTTTGGTTTAGTATTAATAGCGGAGTGAGGCAGGGTTGGGGTTATGTCTCCTTGGTAATTCAATGTAAATTGGTGGGGTTTATGAAAGAATAAGAGGTGGGAGTGGCTGGAAATGGTGTTTTTAGAATGATGGAGAATGGGATGAGTGGAGGGTGCCCTATCTATTATATGCGGATGATTTGGTTTTGATGGCGAATCTGTACAGAGAGTGAGGGTTGGTTAGAGAGATTTGGCCCTATGTGGTGTAAAAGGAGGGTTTGAAAGTAAACGTAGTAAGAGTAAGGTTATGGTTGTGAGTGAGGACAGTCCACAGTGTGAAGTTTTGTTATGGTGGCAGCTGGAACAAGTGTCTGAGTTTAAATATTTAGGGTATATGTTGGATTGAAAAGGAACGGATGATGTAGAGTGTAGTAGGACAGTTGTGAATGGCAGGAAGGTGGGCTGGTGCAATTAAATCATGGTGAATGTAAAAGGACTAAGTCTTGAGTGCTCTAGGGTCTTACATGAGGGCATGTTGTTACCAGAGCTGGGCGCGCCTATACCTTTTTGTGCGCGCCTGCGCCTATGCGCCTATGCCGTCGGACCTAGTGGCTAGTGCGCCTAGCCCCTATGCGCCTATATTTTTGTCAC
>JABUQX010016586.1:17500-20000 GCA_015478945.1 Trachelipus rathkii | reverse complement strand
CAGATACATTTTCTTAACTCTTCATATTAAATTCTTATATTCTTGGTGGAAAAGCCTACGAAAATATATATTAAGTAAATAAACATATTTGCAATACAAATAAACTGATTTCTACTTTAGGATTACTATTATAAAATAATTAAAGCATTTAAAATTAAGAAATTTACATGAAAACACGTAGAATTATGTTTTTAAAAATTAAATAAAAATAGATAAATCAAACTTAACTGCCAGATCTAGTTACATCATAAGAAATTATTTGATTTTAAAACTTCATTACTTTCATTACTATTACAAACTATTAACAATAGTAGAATTAATAAATAGTACTAATTTACTATTAATCATTGGCAATAAAAACTACGTTATATTTTGCTATATTTTATGTATTTATATATTAAAGTAAGCATCATCTTCTCACTTCAATGTTCTGACAGCCGATTCGGGTCGCGCCCTAAATAATGATCCTTGCGGTGACGCTTGTGAAGAAAGGAAGCTTGCTTGAACGTTAGGAAGGGAAATTGCCTTTATGGCATTTCCTTCCCTTATTTTGAGGGAATGCATTTCTGAGCTGTCGCCGGCGCTCGTTCAACTCTACTTATATGCCTCAAATACTAGCACTTTCCCTCGTTGTGAAACGCGCATATTGTCCAACCTATTCTGAAAAAAGGAAGCAACTCTGATCCTTTCTAAATATCGCCCATAGCCTCTTAACTTTGTTATTCTGTCTAGAGCTTTGAGCCCTTCTCAACACTCATTTTCTTGGATCATCTGGAATCTTTTTCTCTTCTTTTCGATCATCAGTATGGTTTCTGTTTCGAGGTCTACTGGAGATAACTTTTCCTATTCCTCACCAATTTAATAGTTTTTTTACCCTTTAGGAACTAGGGGTTCTTGTGTTAGTGGCGCTTGAACATATCCATAGGCATTTTGACCAGGTGTGGCATGAGTCACTGCCTTCCAATCTCCCTTCCTTTGGTTACCTCCTTCTCTTTGCTTACTTATATCTAGCTTTCCTTCAAATCGCTCAATACGGCTGTTGTTGATGGAGCGAGTTCTTCCTCCTTTCCTGTTAATAGCGGTGGTCACTCAAGGTTCCGTCTATCTCCTACTCTTATTTTTCATTAATGATTCTCAAACTGCCCTCTATCTATCCACTCATATGCCAGTGACTCGACCCTTCATCTCCTCTGCACATTTCAAATTTGCTCTTCCTATTGTAGCTAGGTTGTCTCTTCGTCTTAATCTTTTCTTGATTCAAATTCTTGCTGATCTGGACAGGATTTTCCGAGTGGGTCGTCGTACCTTGCAAAAATTCAACTCTTTAAACTCAAACTCCTTACAAATATACTTTCTTCAGAAATTTTCTAATTTTTCTATTCTTTCCAAATGGCTCTCCTATCTGTTTCCTGTTACTATATGAACATCCTTGGCCTTAAATTAAACCAAAAAAATTTGTCTTGGAACCTCATATATCACAATGGTCGTTAAGACGGCTTCAAAAGAAGCTGAGAGTCTGTTTAAGATTGGAGAGATTTATTTTTCCTTCTTCATAGTTACTTCCGACTATACAAGGGTCCATTCTCCCTGATGGAAAACTATTCTCATATCTGGGGGAAAAGACTGGTTTCACCCGTCTTTTGGATAGAATTTACTTGACCCTTTATCTAATTCTATAGGTACACAGCGACAAGAAGCCTCGAGGGAACTGACCAATCTGTGACACCACCTATTTACAGCGCGCCTCGATGCAACAAGGGGTGAAGTGTCTTGCACATGAATTTTATGTGGACATTTGGCAACCCTTGGTTTGCTTCCTGTGGTGGGCTTTTTTCCATTGGCCTTGCTATGTGAGTTTTTTTCCATCTATTGCTTCATTGCTGAATTTAATCTCCTCATTGTTAAGGCTTGCATCTGTTGCCTTCACCTGTGGAGTAAAGGTTTAGTATTGTAGAGTTTTTTTATTTTTATTGACATTTAATTTATTATTTTATTACTCCCCTCCTTGAAAAGGGCTCTTTGCCGGTTAACGTAGGATAGCTGCTAAACAAAATAAAAAATGAATGAAATTTAAATATTAATAGAATTTTCAAAAATATATACTATATTACACAGTATATTGGTCCATTTACCATTGCCATAATGATTTTGTACTTGTGACTGCCAAGATCTTATTTTCAAAATGTATTAAAACATAATTACATACGAGCCTTCTAACAATTAAATGAAATTAAAAATAATTTTTTATTCATTTAAATAGCAAAATAAACTAAGTAGTCATATTAAAAATCATTTTGTAATTTTATATTACTCTGATAAGCTTAAAGTTAATCGAGTATAATATATTCTTTTCAGCTCTCAGTTTGACTTTAGTCAGTTTATTCCATACAAGACAAAATGTTTAGATCATCTAAGTTGATCTTGAGCTTGAAGACAGCAAAAATTGTCACAAAAAATAACTCGCAAACCTCACTTAAATTATATATGATCTATCATTTTC
>JABUQX010016586.1:0-10000 GCA_015478945.1 Trachelipus rathkii | reverse complement strand
CCAAAATAAATGCGGAACGCCCACTTCTGATATATATATATATAGTATAATATATATTATATATATATATTTATATATATATATATATATATATATATATAGTATATATATATATATATATATATATATATATATATTTATTTTTTTTTTTTATTTATTTTTACAGTTGTCACCACCACTCACGGCAGGCCCTATTCAAGGGAAGTCAAACAGCTAACGTAAATAATACAAGCAGAATGAGCACAGACGCAGGTCTTTGAAGTGAATGGGAGATCTACCACCAAGGCACGAAACACCAAAGAGGAAGAGGGTTTTTAGAAATTAGAATTGACATGAAAGAAGGGAAGCACCGCAGCGACTAGCCTGGATTTACCAATATCAACACAAAACTCTTGTGCAGACACAGCACCCCTAGTGCTACGAGGGCGACGTAATGGTAGTGGTACGCGAGTGAGAAGTTTCCTCGAGCACCTGCCGCTGCCTGGTTACCTATAGAAAGAGATAAAGCACCAACATCAATGAAAAGCAGGAATAAAGTAGGAGACAAGACAGAACCCTGAGGAAAACACCACTATTGACAGAAATGAAGAAGAAGTACACCCATTCAACAACAGCCAATTATTTGAGCAATTGAAAGGAAAACTTAGACATTAGTAAGCAAAGAGAAGAGGAAACCCAAGGAGGAGCTTGGAGAGCAGTGACGCGTCCCATACCCGGTCAAATTTGCTTTGGAATATGTCAAGCGCCACCACGGCAAAGTCTCACCGGTAGTTCCTAAGAGCGGGAGAAACCATAAATCAGTATAAGAATTAGGAAAGTAATATCACCAGTAGATCTCGAGCGCCGAAAGCCATACTGGCGTTCGGAAAGAAGCGAATGAGATTCAGATGAATCTAAGAAATGAGAGTAGAGAATGGTTTCAAGATTCTTAGATAGAATACCAATAAGCAGCTATAGGGCGGATAGTTAGAAGGATCAAGCGGCTTCCTTTTTCGGAACAGGTTGGAATGTGCGTGCTTTTCAACACCACTGAGGAAGTTGTTGGTCATTGAGACATATGTAGAGAATATAGCTGAACGAGGGAGAGACCAGCATGAAAGCGCACTGCCTCAAAACTTGGGAGGAAAATTGACCGTCCAGGCCACCTGCCTTCCTAAACGTTCATAGATTTCGGAGCCCATGCCACCCGATCAAATGAATTCACAGGCAAAGGCATAGGACACTTGAGAGGAGAAGGGGGAGGATGGCCAGAATCGTCCAGGTTGAGTTAGAGGAAAATAGGGAGGCTGAAGAGATTGGCCTCTTCAGTTGGAGAATTAGCAAAAGAACCATCAGATCGAATAAGAGTATATATCATATATATATATATATATTTAATATTATATATATATATATATTTTTATATATATATATATATTATATATATATATTATATATATATATATATATATATATATATATATATACCGTATATTACGTATTTAATATATATATATATATATAGGTATATATATATATATATATATATAATATATATATATATATATATATATATTATATTATATATATATAATAATATAATATATATATATATATATATATATATATATATACCGGTTATATATATAACAGACTGCCGGATATTCGATCGTATCCGCCGGATATCCGGTATTCGGTTTTAACTTCCAGCCGATATCCGGTATCCGGCTATCCGGCTAATTCACTATCCTCGGCCATCCCTAATATATATATATATATATATATATTATATATATATTATTATATTATATATAATAAATATTAATTATATATATTATACTATATACATAATAATATATATATATATTATATATATATATATATATTAGAAAAATATTAATAATTAAGGATGGACTGACTTCATACCGCATAGATCTGTAAAATTCTGGAGATGCTAATTTCAAACACCCACAGGACTGTTGTTCTTCTAAATGTTCTCCATCAAATTTATCCATTGTAGATTAACTAGCTAAAACTTCTAAAACCTGTATTAAAATGCAAAACATTAATTAAATCTGTGCCAGTAACACAATTTCTTTTCTTTTCAATATTGATCAATACAAAAGCCTCTCATATTTAACTTTAAAACATGATTATGGAGTCCGTAATTATTAGGTTAAAGTCAGAGTTGGAGTCAAAGTTAGGATCAGAGAGAGTCAGAACTTAATGATCAAATTTACATTAGCACCAGATTACAGATATATCCATAGCTGTCCCAAGATCTAACCCTTTAAATTTCAAATTTTAAATGAGGTTGTGAGACATCTCTCTTGGGAATATTTTGCCTAGTTAGATGATTATAACTCATAAAATAAAATAAAAATTCTAGAAAGTAACTTTATTTATTATAACTATTTGTCTCAGTCAAACAGTCATGACAGTTTCTATGATGCACTGTTCTCTATCCATTTGTGCTAATGAGCAACTGTTGAAAGATGTTCCCAACCAAATATTAGATATTTGTAACTATTTCTTAGAATTTTTATTTTCTTAATTAAATGAAAATAAATAAGATTAAAATCCAAAACACAGTAATTTAAATGTTGTAAAAGAAAATTTGAATAGTGAAATAAATATTCAGTCAAAAAATAAACAAAACAAATAAAAAGATGTCCTTACATTATATATAGTCCTAATGTTATTATTATTATGTTAAGAATATTTAGTTCTTGGAGATAAGAAGATAGTTACTATTAAGGTGGGAGGATTCAGGAAAGATATGGGATAACTTTTTAGGTGTTATGGACCATAGAGTAGAAAAATGACTACAGCGAATGGGGACCAGTTGTGGGGAATCAATGAAGATATGTTAAACAGATTGTGAGGCATGGCAACAGCAAAATTTGCAAATGAGAGGGGTACCCAGTGATGTGTAGTGGCTGTGAGTGATGTTGGTGTGGCTAATGCTGAGTGGTGCAAGTATAACCTCATGCAAGCATTCCATCAGTGAGAGAGGAAGACCACACACCAATGTTCGGTGGCTTAACACTTCTAGGTTTTGCCCCTTGCTGATCACTCACCAAGCATTCCTGCCAAAGAGACTGGAAGCCTTGTCAGAGAGCAGGATAATAATCAGTTGAAGGGAGGAAAGAGGAGGTGGCCATTCTGGACTCTCTGTCAGCGATTTCATTGCCAGTTACCTATATGTGAGAGGGGATCCAACATAGGGTAATTTGTTTCTTGCGAGAATGGAGCAGTCAAAGAAATTATTATACATCGCCACATCGGAAATCATTGTTTTTAGAATAGGGGCTTTAAGTACTTGGAGGGTGCTGAGCAAATCTGAATAAATGACATGAGTGGTCTTGGTTAAGGAATAAAATTCGAGAGGGCAAACATTATGGCCATTAATTCTGCTATATAAAAATTGAAGCATGAGACAAGAGGATATGAGAGATTGCAGTAAGGGAAGACAGCAAATGTACCCACACTGTCCCCTGTTTTAGAGCTGACAGTAAACACTGCGAAGGATATAGGCCTCAAATAATTAAGGCTTAAATGCAATGAATAAAAGTTTTTGAAAAAAAAAAAAAAAAATCAACATAAATTTATTCTTTTTCTTTTATATCAAAGAATTAAAGCAATAATAATAATATAATGTAGTTATATAAGAATGATCCGCTTGCACTCCACAATTGCCAGATAAAATCTCACTCTCGCCTCACTTAGGAAACATAAATGCCACATGCATACTAAAATAATAGGTATAACATTGTACCCACATCGAAGTGCTAAACAAGGGCCACAGCTTTGCTTCCAGGGAAGCCAAGCAACTTGCTTCTTATTAGTAGTAATAATAAGTGAGTAGTTCCTATATATATCCCAATACCATAGTATCCTATAGTATATACTATATATAATTATATAGAAGTAGGGTATATAGATTTAAAGTGAGAATAGCCCTAGATACGTATTAGATAGTAGTGTATAGTAGTATATAGGTATATAGATATATAACTATTTATTATATATATATATATTATTAGTATATTATATATATATATATATAATTTTCAAATTACTAGTTTGAATATTTCCCCCAACGAGGAAGAACCTACCAGGGAAGTAAATTATCCGGTTATCCGGCCGGATATCGGATAGTCAAAACTTGGCCGGATAGCCGGATACCGGTAGTTGCCGGATATCCTTCCGGTAATTCCCTAGTATATATATATGGAGTATAGTGACCGTATGAGAGTAGCTCCATACCTATATATTACTCACCCCATATAGTATATAATAATAGTATATAGGTATAAATAATAATAATAATATTTGAAAACTTTACTATAGTAGATAGTATAGAAAATAATGTTAGAACATACCTATGAGTATATATTGGAGTTTGCACCGTACATTCATACATTCGAATCAGGCATACTATCTACATATGTTTCACAACTATTCTAGAGCTTATAGCTTTTTGTTCTCTAGCGTTCTCTCCAAAACTAATGATATTTTCAATGGAACAAGCCCTTATAAAAACTTTTCTCTACTTTTCCTCCCACTGTCTTTTTCTCTTTCTCCTACTGCCTCTTTTTCCTCTCTCTTTTCTTTTCCAGATTATTTAAATTGATATTTGGGAAGAGGGGTTTTTGGGCTCAAGCTTTTAGGGACTTGAGGGAGTGAGTTTTTAGGGATCCGAGTTGGGATCATCTGAGTGATCTTAAAATAGGGACTTTTTTTGGGACTCTGGGATCTGGGACTTTTGAGAATCTTAAGAAAATTGAATTCCATTTTATTATAGACATAAAATTGAAGGATTTTTTAACGTAGATAATTTTTAATGTATATTGGTAAACAAATTGATGCAAGATTTAACTTAAAGGTAGTGAGTCATGGAAAATGTGATTAGAGAAACTGAATATTGTTGAATTGTATGCTGATTTAATCATAACTTTAGTTTTATGATTTAATTAAATGATATTCTAACAGAATTTCACAACAAGGACTTCTCCTCCAGAAAGAATTGAAATCCGTAATAAGTTTCAACTTATTTTTCCGCATACAATTCAACTTCTGTAATAGTCTGCATGTAAAAGGTAGTGGTATAAGAAGTTTAGGTAGAATTAGCTGCCTAGACTCAAAGGAAAGTGAAACCAAATGTTCTAATTTTAAATTGGTTTCTTTGGGAATTATTCTTAAGTAATGGGAGGTGAAACCAAATGTTCAAATTTTAAATTGGTTTCTTTGGTAAATTTTTCTCAAGTGTCTCTACTGGGAAAGTTAAAACAAGTATTTCATTTATTGAATCTTTTACTTGAAATTTTTTAGAAACGGCGTTGATGCAAAGTATGGTAAAACAATATGTGATAAAAATTTAAGTAAGACTTTATTGTATTAAAAATTAATGAAGTTAAGGAAATATTTTTCTTTAAATGATTTTTATTTATAATTAATAAATAGGTGGATGTAAAATATCCATGTGGGATATAAAATTAAAATTATTTATATGAGTCTCTAGCTTTACTTCAAGGAAAGTGTTAGTAAAAAAGTTTTGATGTCACAGTATATGATTAGTAAACCAAAAAATTGTTTATAAGACATAACAAAATTAGTAAAGAAAATTGGTGAAAGTATTAGTAAACAATGTTTGTTATTTGGTAAGTGTAAGTGGTTAAGAATAAGGGCAAACCGCTGTTCTCTTTGTTAGTTACGATAGCATGACAATATTCATGGGCGTCCCCATAATTCATTCGGACAATTGATACGTTAAAAAGAATGGGTTGAAAAACTATATTTCTTTTTGTTAATAAACACAAATGGCATGTAGATTCTTCTAACGGTATGACAGAAAGTAATTTAATAATTCTTGTTATTTCTAATATGTTTGTTCTAAAAGGGTAGCTATTCAACAGCCTTGAATAGCATTAACCATTAGTAGTTTTGTTCTTTGTTAATTGTAAAGTAATGGTTACTAGTGAATGTATTATTAAAATACTGTTAATGTACATGTGTTGGGTTATTTAACATTTTGACTCATCATTTTTATAATGGTTTTCGTCAAAGTTGTTAGCGTTATGATAGGGCCCTGAAAACAAGGTCTGTTAAAATGTGGATTTGAGCGTAAGGGATATGATTTTATTGCTTGAAAAATATAATAGATTACCATTATTACATCATTAAAAATATTCAACAGCAATAACTGATCAATACAATTCTAAAATCTTAAAAGATTGATGAAGAAGAATAAAAAAAAATAAGTAGAAAATTCACCTAAAACAACCCAACATAAGTTGCACACCAAACACCAACCAAACGACTAGGCCGACTAGTCTTGAAAAAAAAACCCTCAAATATCTACAAACAGTTAGAGGGCTAAGTAACCCAATAATACGAGGCCCACTAGTTGTATAACACAAACTCTAACCTAGTACGACTTTCTGAACATTATAACACAAAGAATGTCAGAGGAAGATCATTAGAAGCTGTACACTAACTATACTCACTACAACAATTAAAATAATTAAAAAATGAATATATTACCCTACCCCACCGCCCCCACTATAGCACCCTACCCTAATACCCCTACTATACCCGCCACATCATACCCAACCATAACCCAACCTATACCCCATAATACTACCCTCACCTTATCACTCACTACCCTACGCCCATAACTACCCTGATTAAACCACCCACCCTATACTCCTAAGAGCTAAAACCCTATAATATATATATTATATGCATACTCCCTCACCTAGTATACTACTATATCACTGAGTCCACCACCCACCCCCAGCAACAACCAGACAGCACCAGTGTGGACTGCATATCGTGCCGGAAGAGGTGTGTGCATGTTGTGTTTACTAAAGGTAGCCCAGTAATTAAGTAAGAAAGAAAGAAAAAAAAAAAAAAAGAAAATTAGTGGGATTAGTGGATAAGGTTATGTAAAAATATTGTTGTGAAAATGTATTAATCGTCATTATTTTTCTTTTAAAAGAAACGAACTTTATATGAAAAAAAAGAACAGAAAATGAGGAATTCCATAAATATTTCCCACCATCTGGCAAGATGGTTGTGACATCATGAAAACCGAATTAAAATGGAGCCAGCAGAGCTTTGGAAAGCTCACTTGCTTCTGGACTATTGTACTGATAGGATTGTTAGATACGCGCTAGTATCTGTGTTAACCCATATTTAGACTTTGAAAATTTTGTGTTCAAAATTATTTTGTTTTTGTTTTGAACAAAGTTACTGTAAATATTTATTATTTTAAAACTTAGAATAGATTGTTAGGATTATTTAAAAATAAAGGAGGGAACTTCAATTGTCGTAAGACAGGTAATATAATTTATTTATTATATAGTAAGTTATTGAGAACTGTCCGACAGTTTAACGAGACAGTAGTTATTGTGCTATAGCCTTACAAACATTGTGCTATAGCCTTGTATAAGAATATCATGTGTTAATGGAACCAATATCACGACAGTTATAGATTTGTGCCTTAGCCTTTTAAGTGTCACCAGACAGTTAAAATTGCGCATTAGCCTTGTAAATGTTAATGAGTTTAATTGATAGATTTTGCATTCGAGTGTTCAACTGTTATTGAGATTGCTTAAGTTAGGACAGTTGTACATTAAACTGACAGTTGGATATATATATAGATAGTTATAGTTTATTAGAAATTCTTTTAATGTTCATGGAAAGTTAGCGAATATAGTTTGATACGACAGTTGGTATTTTGAACCAACTGATAAGACCAATTAGTTTATTTTAATATTTGTCAGTTATATGAAATTAGTTTACTTTAATATTTGTCAGTTATATGAAATTAGTTTACTTTAATATTTGTCAGTTGTCTGAAATTAGTTTACTATATTTGTCAGTTATTAAAAAATAAAAATAAAAATCACAAGAAAGGAAAGTAAATTACCCAAAGATATTTTAGGGCATTTACTCTATCTGGATATATCCTTTGAATGAGTTACTTAAATATGAGAAATACCTACTTGATACGAAGAACAAAGAAATTAGGTTTTGGAGTAAGTTATGAAATTATAATATGGAGTTTAACGTCCTGGTGATAAAAGAGTGAGGTAAAAAGGTAATTCATAAAGAAGCAAAATGAAATATAAAATTTTTCATAATTCACCAGAGAATAGTTAAAGAAGAAAGAGAAATTTAATATTTGTTAGTTACTTGAAGTTGGCTACTTTGATATTTGTTGGTTTATAGTTTACTTTTGTAATTCTTTTAGTTTATAGTTGATTATTACTATAACATTGTGTCAGTTTACAGTTGGTTTAGTATATGAATTTTTGATAGTTATGAAATTTATCGATCTATTTAATTGAATTTGCGTTCGATTTATTTGCATTAATACTTTGTTTTTTAGTTATAACAGTACATGTGGACAGTTATTTGGGACATAGTAACTGATAATTGTTGGTTATGAATTAAATCTTTTATTAAAATATTTACGTTTTGGAAATGAATTTTGATTTGATACTTTAAAATATTTACGTTTTGGAAATGAATTTTGATTTGATACTTTAAAAATATTTATGTTAATTAACTTTGAATTACGAGTCCAGCAAGAATTAATTACACGGAAGGAAAGTTTTTGTACATTTTTGTTTTTACTATTTTAGTATTTATTTGAAATACCAGTTACTCAAATAAAATTTTAACCTTGCATTACTGTGGAGTGTAAATGAAATAAATAATGAAAATCGTTTTTATTTTATTGAACTTTTAACTTGATTTGAATTTTTATAGGAATTAAATAGAAACATTGTTGATTTATGCTCGTGGATTTTGAGTTATTCTAGTCAGTGAGGCAAATTATCATATGAACCTTTAAATGTATTGACAGTTGATCAGAGTAGAAGCCTATCGAAGAACCGCTTTAGCGATTTAGTTGCAGCAGCAGTGTCACCATATCGGATTTCAAGACTGAGGATGTCAGATTGCGTTTTAATTATTTCACTGCGAAGCTTGTGATTATTACGACTTGGCATACTTAACCTTTTGGATCTCTGATTATCATAACGTGCCAGGTAGCTTACACCCTTTTTGGATATTTGATTAGTCATACGTGCACCGGTACAATCAACCCTTTTTGATTTTGATCTATCATAGTCGAAAAATTGTCGGTACTTAACCTTTTTTGCGCTATTGGGATCATTTATATAAGTCGTGATGTTTAGGTTTGATTTGAACACTAAAATATTTCATCAGTCCTTGATTTGAAACTTAGAATTATTTTATCAGTCCTTGATTTGAAACTTAAAATTATTTTATCCGTCCTTGATTTGAAACTTAGAATTATTTTTGAAACTTAGAATTATTTTATCAGTTCTCGATTTGGAACTTAGAATTATTTTGTCGACCTTTGGTTTGAACTTGGAATTAGTTTACCAGCTATTGATATTGGGACTCAGAATTATTTTACTAGACATTGATATTTGAACTTGGAATTAGTTCATGGTTGATAGTTTTAAACTTGATTTATTTTATAGATTAACTTTTTTGGAGTCAGAGTTTTGATTTAACTTTGAGCTATCACAAAGATCGATTACATGTATTTGGGTGTTGGGTTGTAACAATTTGAAAAACGAGTCTTAAGGGTTTGGACTTTGATGTTTATTTAACATTACATCCACATTGAGGAGTCAGCTTTTGCGAATTTGATCAACTGATACAGTTAAGGTTGATTAAAGAAATAGGTATCTGATTTTAGATTCAATTGATTGGAACTTAGTGCACTTAGAGCTATTAATAAGACATAACCTTGAGGATAACAGGTTATATTATAAGTTTCATATAAATTTCATAAAAGATTGGAGAGACATCATAGATCATTCTGAGGTTACAGTCGATACCTGGAATTGACTAAAAGGAACTACTGAACAAAATACTAAGGAAATGAAGACAAGTTTCATAGTTTAATTTAGCTAGGGTAATAAAACAAGAGAAAGTTAAAACAAAATAATAAAAGGATATCGTATTTTATTTT
>JABUQX010016585.1:47500-51223 GCA_015478945.1 Trachelipus rathkii | reverse complement strand
TATATATATATATATATATATAATATATATCAATAATATATAATATATATATGATATATATATAATATATTAATATAATATATATTAATATTATATTATATATATAATATATATATATATTATATTTAATATATAATATATATAATTATATAGTATAATAATATATATGATAGTATATAATATATATATATTTATAGCATAAAATTTCAAGAAACAAAATGATAACTTTACTCTTTCCTAAATTATACTAACTTTTTAATATAGATATATAATATTATTAAATAATATAAATAATAATATAAATTAATAATAATAATAATAATTATAATAATAATAAATATATATAATAAGTAATGAATTAATAAAATATGATAATCAGATTCTTATAAATTTTTCACGACTCTAACTGCCGACTCAACTATTAATCATAACAGGAATTTTATCTAATTATCCAGTACTACCGAGATATTACCCGACTCCGACTCCGATCATACTTCCTGGAAAATTGCACGACTACACGACTCCGACTAATATACTTGATTTTATATACTTATATATATATATAATAAAATTATATTATTTCAACTCTAAATAAAATAAAAACTGAAAAAGTAAGTTACATAAATTAAATAAGTATTATATAAGTATACTGATTCGAGTTTTTAAATCATTTTATGTCTTATATATGATTTCCTCGATAAGCTAGAGCATTTCTCTAAATCTGTAGTACGGTTTACTAGAACGTGTGTTCTTTCGTGCATGTATGAATAAGATAACAACGAGACATATGGCGTAAATTCTACTTATTACTCTAAAATCAAATAGCGTTTGTGGTTAAACCCAAATCCATCTAATATAACAACGGCATAGTCCTAAGGGAGGCTCAAAGAAGTCTAGTGAGTGTATTTCTGGGGTATAGAACGTCGTCGGCGAGACTGATGTTATCACTCTTATCTAAGTTTATCCCTCAGCTTATCACCAATCGGGTCTTCATCTCTCCGCTCTTCTGTATTGAGTAAGTTTTCATTAGTCTGCGGCGGCTCTGTTTACCCGGCTTATCGGACGGGTCGAGTCAAATGCCAAATGGTTTATAAACTGTCCATTCATTGATCTCTCTAAATCCTTGCGGCGCGATGTTGGTGCGTCTCTCTTCAATTCTTTCTTTTCTCAATAGGTACCTCTGCCAGTGGCAGGCGTGCTCGAGTGGACTCCTATCCACTTCCTCCTACGTACACTACCTCCACCTCTTTTTCTGCCGAACACCCACACTTATATATTTAGTAGCACAAGTGGAGTTGGATTGTAGTCTAGCAGTACTACGAGTATTTATGAATATACGTATGATATTGTGTAACTCCAGGCTAGTTGCCTGCACGGTCGCTTCCCTTCTTTCCTGCAAATTAATATATATATACATAGTTTCTGGGAACTCGCTTCCATCGTTCTGTTTTTCCTGCTGAATTTAATATCTCCCTTATCTTATTTAAAGCCTTAGTCGTCTGTGGCTTCATAATATACTTGCACGTAATTTATGCACGCTTAATACGGATGAAAATTTTGGTCACGATAAAAACCTATTATCTCCTGAATAGTGAGACTATGTGCACGCGTGAGAGGTGGTGACATACTGTAATATATATATATATCTAATTATATATATAAATATACTGATTTAATTTAAATTATGCTTTAATCAAAAAAATAACAAAAATACAAATGAAAGAGTGATAGGTCAATATAGTTACAGATCTTTTCCATCAAAAATATATTATTTAGGCAAAGCCTGAAGAAAGCACTAAATAATAGGGCCCACTATCTACTGATATGAAAACATTATCATTTATATATGCGAGGTTTTTTATATATGAATATATCTACAGAGTAGACTTAATATAATTATTTAAAATGATAGGGTTAACTAACATATTTTAAGGTTCTTACACTACTCTATTATAAGAATAAATTTAGATATTTCACACTATTATATATATAAAATAAATGGGAGAAAAATAAAATGAAAAAAAAATTAGTTCATTTAGTTGACACAAATGCTTTATAGAGACTGAAAAACCTATTAATATATTGTTTATAATATTGGTAAGAATAAGAAAATTTGTTCGGTAAAGTATACTGCGTAATATTTGAGAAATCTTTTAAACGAGAAATTTGGAGACGAGTTATGCATGATAATATAGTATTAATTTATAGCCTATATAAATATAATAAAAATTTATTATTTAAAATTTGAAACTATACTAAATAACATAATACTAGAGATATTTTTTATTTGAGCTATAGAACATAGTTCTTATCTTATTCTTATGAGTATATAGTTATATAAATTAGTAAATAATTAAATAATATATAATAATAAGAATATTTATAATGTATATATATAAAGTAAATATATAATAATAAAATGATATATAAATAAATACTAGGCTATTTTAAAAATAACAACGTACTATTTATCTGCTCTATATTTAATTTTGAGTAGAGTGAGTGAATTTATATATGAAGAACGCTGTAAGTTTTTAGATATATTATATATAACTTAGAGGTGAGTGGAGTATATATATAGAATATATTAGATATGATTATTATAGCTAGTAATTAGAATGAAGGGGTTAAGTATGTGATAATTGTTATAGTAAAGATTAGCAATGAGGCTGGGGGTGAGAGGAGTGGAGTGTAGTTATCTATATGCTACTACGTAATTTTAATTATTATTTTATCCAATTAATATTAATAAATATTTAGTATATTTAATTTTAATAATTAATACTTTATCTATATCTAAATTTTGCTTATAATAATAATATAATGTAGAAAAAGGTTCAACTATCTATATAATAAATATGAACTATAACTATATCCAGATTATTTATTTATTAAATTTATAAAAGAATAAAATTAATTTAAAAAAAAGGTAAAAAAAAAAAAATATCCCCATTTTTGTTCGTATATAGGTATAATTAATATATATATATATATATATATATATAGTATATATATATTATACAGTATAATATGATATATATAATATATTCTATATTAATTATATTAATTAATAGTAATAAATTGTATATATTTATTATACTATTATTTTTATCGTTATTATTTAAAGGGTAAAACTTAATATATTATATTATATTATATATATATTATATACAGCGATCCTACTAAATACACATCATACCATGTACTAGGAATAAAATAATATGTGCATATTACAGGCTGGCGTACAGGCATGGACAGAAAACTTGTCTAGCTGCTTAGACTGACATGAGAGTTGCTTGCTATTAAAATGTATACTTCACGATACAGCACTGCTTCGCCTCGCAAGCTGCCGCTTTCACGAAAACGACCTTTATCTTACAAGCAGATTGTCGAGTCTGACCATGCATGTACGCCCAGAGCCTGCTGTGGTATTATTACATTTAACCTAACTATGGGTAATATTTATACTAAGTTAAAAAAAATAATATAAACATTAATTAATAAAAAAAATACTTTTTCTTTAGTAAAATTATTTTATGTAAATTGTAAACACATTTTTATGTTTTGAGAATTTTATTTTATTTTATCATATTATTATAGATATAGTTAAAAGAACGAAGAAAATAGAAAGTTAATTAATAATAATTATAATTAATATATAATTATAAATAAATATAATTATATATAAAATATATATAATTAATATATAATAAATATATTAAT
>JABUQX010016585.1:0-42500 GCA_015478945.1 Trachelipus rathkii | reverse complement strand
CTGTCAAAAGCTTTTTGATATGTCGAGTGCAACCACACAAGACTCCACATGGTTCCCTTAAGGGCAGAAGACCATAGATCAAGTGAGATAGGAAAAGATGTCACCAGTTTGATCTCGACCGTCGAAAGCCATACTGACCCCGGATTAATATATATATATATTATATATATAATATATATATATATTATATAATATATATATTATATATATATATATATATAATATATATATATAATATATTATTTATATATATATATTATATATAAGTATATATATATATATATATATATATTTATATATATATAAATATATATATAATATATATATATATATATCATCAATTTTGTGTTAAAGATATCTCTAGTAAGATATATATATAATAATATACAGTAAACAAAGAGTTGACTAATTGGAGTTGTTTACTTTTTTTGAATTTTTCCCACTTCTTTAAATTGTTAAATGTATTTTATGTACAATCCACATTAATATTGTACAATCCACATTATTAAAGAAAAGTGTTTTTTTTCATGTTTGCTCCACAATCACGAATTACACAATAAAAACATGCTCATTCAATGTCCTATTTTTTCAACATTTCGTCAAATTTACTTGAAATGTATCCCCCTTGTGTGCCATCTTCCAAAGGCACAATACCTAATACAAAATTTATTCTCCCAAACTTCTTGCTGATAGTATGCACAGTCAGGTTTAGCAACGACACCCCAGTTGAAGTGTCTGACCATATATCTGTAGTGAAAGAAAATTTATTATATTGCTATATTTCATTCAATAATTGTTTTCTTTCATTGGAGACAGTTTCATATATTTCATCACATATTTGGAAGACTAGAAATTCTTTTGCCTCGGTTTGAGTTGCTGAACAATTTCCGCCAATAATATCATCACCCAAGATCTTCCACATGTCTGAATGGTAGATCATCCATTACTATCATTTCAGTTATAAGTTTATCCAATAATTTAGATTTACTATCAGTTATATCCCAATGTTCAGTTACAAGAAAATACTCTTGAATATTAGATTTATTTGCTGAGCAGCAGTTTTTTCTTTTTGTTTATATCTTCTTTTAACTTGCTTCTTCATCAGTTACGTCTTTAAACTGTTCTTTGTGCTTCGATTTTAAATGATTTTTCAGAGAAGTCGCTCCACGTCATTTCCCTGAATGCGATTTGTAACAAAAAATAATTTTCTAGAGTCATTATTAGACTCTTCCGTGAAGTATTTCCGTACAACAATTTTCTTTGACGTCATAATAGTATATGTAAATAAGAAGTTAAGAAATTTTTTAGCATTTGAAAACAATACAACCATTAATAACAGCCGTTCTGTGTAACCGAACAGGAAAGATCTAAAGAACTGGACACGGTCCCTCAATCTACGATGCAAAAAGGGGAAAAAGAGTTGGCACTGAGAATTGCTATATATATATATAATATATATATAATATATGTATATATATAATATATATATATATATGATATAACTATAGTTATAATATATATTACTATAATATTTACTATATTATATTATTAATATAATATATATAAAAATAAATATAATATATAAATATATATATTATATATATATATATATACTATACTGCTTTATATATATATATATATATAATATATATATATATATTATTATATATATAATATATATATTTATTATATAATATATATTATATATATATATATAGTATATTTATATAATACAAGTTACACCCACCGCTCACGGGCAAAGCCTATTCAAGGAGGGGGGTTTTAAAAAAACAAAATTCAACAAGCGCAATTACGCAATACACAGACGCGGCCTTAAATGAGGAGATTAAAATGGAGTAGGAAACACAGACATGAAAGAGAATTCCACAGAACAGATTGCTGAAAGAAGAGACACGCGCGAATCTAGTCTGGATGCTTAATATTCAAACACAAATACTATCATGTGCCGACACACACCACCTTGTCTACGAAGGCTCTTAAAGGTGTGGCAACGCGAGTGGAAAATTCCTCGAGCACTTCCGCCTACCGGTACCTATAAAAAGAATAATAAGCACAAACATCGCGCCGCAAAGATAAGAGGGTCAAGTGAACTAGAACGAAACGGACAGTTTATAAGTCTTTTTGCCTGTGACTCGACCCTATCCCCAAAACCGGCAGGTTTAAACCTGAGCCCCCCAACATAGACAGCATACCCATACAAGGCCGGACGAGCCCTTGTATAACTTGAGTAACTGTGAAGAGGGAAAAAAATCTCTCAGTCTAAACAAATAACTCCCAGTATATATATATATAATATATATATATATATATAATATACTAATATATATATATATATAATATATATAATAATAATATATACTATATATATATATACTATATATAGTATAAATATAAATATTATAAATATATATACTATATATCAATTATATATATATAATAATAATATATACTATAATATATATATATATATATATATAATTATATTATATATATATATTATATTAATATAGATTTTTCTAGTTAGAGCATTTACATATATATATACTGTTCTATAATATTAATGTATATTATATATTATTGCTGTAGCAATATACAAATATCTCCAGAAAAATTATCGTCAAAAACTAATATAATATAATATAATATATAAATATATAGATATATATATATATATATTATATATATAAATATAATATATTCCTTATAAATAATTAAGAATCTTTCCTTAAATTTTCAAAGATTAATATGTCGAAAAAATTTTGAAATTAAAAATTCGGTAAGTCCTATTAAGAAATTTTGACTCAAAAATTTTTTCTTTTATCTTTTATATAAAATTCTTATAAGCCTCTATTGAGAAAGGTAATGAGATAAATTTAAATTTTAACACGAAATTTAAACTTGTAAGGTTAATAATAATAATAATAATAAAAATAATAATAATAATAATAATAATAATAATAATAATAATAATAATAATAATAATAATAATAATAATAATAATAATAATAATAATAAAAAATAAAAAATATAAAATAAATAATAATATATCAATAATTAATAATAATAATAATAATAATAATAATAATAATAATAATAATAATAATCTTTCCAGGTTTCTAATCATATGATCAGCTGTGAGTGGTGATAAACTGTAATATATATATATTATATTCATATATATATATATATATATATATAATATATATATATATACCTATATATATATATAATATATAATATATAATATCAAATTTCTAACACCAATATAACTATATATATATATTATATATATATAATATATATATATTATTATATACTTAAAATGACTATTTATTCATAGAACATATACAATAAATGCTATATATATATATATATAATTACAAAGAATACTTATATCTTAATAAATATATATAATATATATTTATTTAATATAAATATTTTTTTTACCTTAACACCACCGTTCAACGGCAGCAAGCCCTAAAATCTAGAAGTGGGGTGTGCCAAATTTTAATCTTAAGCAAGACGGCAGTCAATAAAGAACAACCACACATCACAAGCCCACCAGTGACGAACCTGGTCTCTTCGCTAGTGGGCGAGTGCTCTTCCTCTGAGCTACCGGACATACTTTGTTACCATTCCTCTTGAACTAGCGAAAAAATCTTCATACAAGACCGACATGGCCGAATATCCATTCTTCATATATCAATATCAATTAAACTTCACTGGCCAGAATTACATGATGAATTTTAATTATTTTCAAGGCAAAGTTATTAAAATTAAAACTTCAAAAGAACCGAGTTAAAATTTGCGAAGCTCCTCCACTAAATTTATCGAAATGGGTAAAATGTTGTTTTTTCAGCTAAAATTTTATATCAGAAATATTAATTTGTTAAATTTTATTTCAAAAATATTCTCTCTAGTATCAATCAATCGTCAAAAACATTCTCATTTTCTGATCTTGAGACTACACAAGCTTCAGCTGAAGCTCTTCCATCTTCTTTCAGCTTCTTCTCTGTGGTCTCAGTTTCTATCCTTTATTTTCTTCCCTTCCATTTTTAATGCATCTCTCGACGACAGTCGGATCATATATATAATATAATTATATAATATATATATATATAATATATATTAGTATATATATATTATATAATATAATTATAAACTAAATATTATATATAATAAATATATAATATATATATAATATAATATATATATATATATATATTAATCTTATTGGAGTTTAGGTCTGAGAAGAATTGATAAAATAACTACTGAACGAGTTAGGTAGTTGTGTGGTGTGAAGAAAGGCGTAAATGTGAGAATAAACGAGAATGCATTAAGATAAATTTGGTCATGTAAAAAGGGGATATATTCGCGTTAACAGATGTAAGTCGTGAATTTCTGGAATCACCGCTGGAGAGATCGAAAAAAAGTAGATCAAATCTGTAAAGGAAAGTGAGTTTGGCAGAGGAGAGAAAATACGCTTGATAGGTGAATGGCGGGTTTTGTGAGGGGGTGGTTTGGGCCTGGCCCAATGGATAAAGCTTACATTGACGAGATAATCACATTGGGGTATGTCACGTGTTGTGAAACCCTAGGGTACATTTTTGGCTAATACGGCCTCGAACTTAATGGTATAAGGGAAGTGTATTTAGATGGCCTGCCATTCGACTTTCGTCATGCTCATGACTTAACTATTCTTTGACATACTTTACTCCCCCATCTGGGGTCAATGAAGAAGATAAGAAATATATAATATATATATATATATATATCATATATAATATATATATAATTACATATAAATATAATAGTATATAATAACTAATATATATTTATATAATATATATATAATATAATATATATATAGTCAGCCTTTCGATTAGCCGTCATATGTATCTTCAAAAAACTAAAATAGCTACAGGAAAAAGGAATACATTTTTGAAATCAGCACGTAAAATTTTGTTATGAAACACTTTTGAAAAATAAAAAATTGGTTTAAAAAAAAAAGTAATAAAATTAAACTAAAGTTAATTTTAAACTATTTTAATTAAAGTAAGCTTTCATAGATATTTAATATTCAATTAAAACTAAAAATATTTCAAGGTCATTTTAAGCATATCATAATATATTATATAATATATATATATATTATATATATATATATAATATAATAACGTAGATACATACAATACAGAGAAGTTGCGATATACATATAAATGAAACGTCTTATGCATCTTAAAAACTATTAATGCTACAGTAAGGGGAAATATTTTTCTCAAGTTTTACCAATTTTTTTTGAAAAGAAAAAGAGAAATAAGAAAAATTGATTTTGTAAAAAAGTGAATAAAATGAAGGAATCAGTAATTTTAAAACTTGAGGAAAGGGGATTTCTTAATAATACGTATGATGTTATAACTAAAAAATATTCAAGGCGTCGATCTCTCTATGTAATAATATATATATAATATATATATTATATATATTTAATATATATATATAAATATATATATATATATATATACTATAAGTATATATATATAATATATATATATATATATATATATATATATATATAATGATTATCCTAGCTTTTATTTGGGTGTCGCTGGTTCTTCCGTTCTCCCTCCCGCTACGGTGGGTATGGGTAAAAACGCCCCCCTAGTTTCCCCTTTCGCTCAGCCCCCTAACTGTGCCGTTATATAAGTATATATATATATATATATATATATTAAATATATATGTATATATATAATATATATATATTATATAAATATAATAAATATATAATAGTAATATATATATTATTATAATATTTAATCAACTTGTGCACGTACCTTTTGAGAGATAAATTACCAAAATGATCACATATTCTATCGTTATCAGACCCCCTTACAATGAACTTGGTATTAAGTATGCAAGACTGTTCATAGAATTTTTCAATAAAATATATATAATATAACAGGGCTCGGGAGTCTAAAATTTAAATTTTTCGACTTCCGATCTCCGACCTCCTTATTTAATTTCATAATTTGGATTTTTCTGACCTCCACTCCGATCCGTCTCCAGTTAAACAAATAATTTTCGACTCCACCACTTAAATCAAAACTAATTTCTACTCCGGACTCTGATTTCACTCAAATCAAAGGAATTTGTCGGGACTCCGACTCCGACTCCGGCTCCACCTTAACCAAACCTTTTTATTCCGTGACCACTTTAAACAAAAAAATTGCAACTCTCTTTCCAACTCCATGTTCACTCAAACAAAAATTCGACCTCCGACTCCAGCATTCAAATTCAAACATTTCGGCTCTGACTCATTATGCTTACAGTTAGTTACAAGAAAACATTCTTTTTTTTTGTTCAACTATTTTTTTCGCTTGCTTTTGAGAATGAAAAAAATATACCACTTTCAATGAAATCTAATCTCCAAATGCTATAAGTAAAGGGAAATCCAAATTCGAGTCACACTAACCCAATTTCCCCCCTAAAAATGAAACGTAAAATCGCAATTTTCAGCGATTTTACCCTATTAAACACCCAAACTGTACTTTTTATGCCATCTAAAAGTTCGTTTAGAGTGTTTTTTATAACTGCTGTCGTAGTCATTCTTTAAAAATTTTAATTTTTCAAAACCCAGTTTGACACTTCATACAACTTCCAAAAATTTTTTTTAATAACTTCAAACTTGAAATATGCATAAATGGTCCAACCTACAATAGCCATGAAGTACGTTTTCATTTTTTGAGCTTTTGACAGCGTTTGCAATTTTAAAAACACACTTTTTGGATTTTAAAAGGAAAAAATAAAAAACTGCGATAATTTTTTTCTGTTCGGCGAAGTGAATAAAATTTTCAAGGCATATGTAGTCGGAAGAGATGCACAATTTTTACTTAGATAATTATCTAAGTAAAAAATTGTTTTGGATATATTCTTGAACATATTTAAAAAAAAAATTTGATAATTTTCAAAATAATTTCACAGTTATTACAAAAAAATATCTAAGTAAAAAATCGCATCTAGCCCACGACTGTACAGACCCTGGGAAAAATATGTTTATCGGATGAGTAGGAAAAAAAATATCTCAATATTCTACTTTTTCAAAACTGTGGTTTTGAAAACTGAAAAATTGATATATTTTTTCCTACTGTCCGATCAACATCAAATTTTCAGGGCTTTACAGTCGGGCAGCATCTTTTTTACTTATATAATTTTTTTGTATACTTAAAAGAAAATTTTTGAAAAATTTTCTAAAATTATTTATTTTTAAATTTTTTCCAAGAACAAATCCAAAAATAATGCATATACAAAGATATTATCTAATTAAAAAATGTGCATCTCTCCCGATGCCCTGAAAATTTCATCCACTCCGCAAGAACAGAAAAAAAATTATCACAATTTTTCCTTTTAAAATCAAAAAAAAAAAAGTGTTTTGAAATGACAACGCTGAGCACAAAACTCAAAAATCGAAAAATATTTCTTGCATAGTAGGTAAGACCAATTATGCAAGTTTCAAGTTTGAAGTTCATTTCGAAAAAATATTTAAAAGTTGATTCGACAAATTCAAAACACATGGGTTTTGAAAAATCTAAACATTCTGAAAGAATGATTACAGACACAGAAAAACACTCTACAACGAAATTTTAGAGGGCAAAAAAAAAACCTACAGTTTGGTGTTTATAGGCAAAATTGGCTGAAAATTCCCAATTTATGTCGCGAGTGTGTAGTGGGTGCGAAAATTGGTCTTAGCGTGAACGAATATTTGATCTTCCCCTAAAACATTTATAAATTTCACAAGTATCGTAAAGACACATCAAAAATGGCAATGGACAAACAAATAGAGTATAATTTCCAGTTCGAAACAAAGATAAAGTTATTTTAAAAGAAGATTAATTTATTTTATTTTAAAACAACCACACGTGCGTTTTTTTTTTTTTTTTTTTTTTTTTTTTTTTTTCCCATTTTAAAGTTAATTTTTTTTTTTTATTAATTCTATAATAATAATAATAATAATAATCTAATAATAATAAAAAAATAATAAGAATAATAATAATTAATAATAATATATAAAATAATAATAATAGTTCAAAAAAGTTATTTATTCCTACTCACTACAAAGAATTTCGACTCCGACTTCGACTCCAATTACACAGGAATTTTCGACTCTTACCGTCTCCGACTCGACTCCACTTTACACAGAATTATTCGACTCCGACTCCACTGTCCAACTCATTCTAGAAAATTGACGACTTCCGACTCCGACTCCGACTCCGCCAGCCCTGACATATTAATTTGCTTATTTTATTATTCATTTATTTCATTAATCATATTATTACTGATGCAAAAGTAAAAATTTCTGAGAATCTAAAATGTTATTCCTTTAGTGTATACTATTAGTTTTAAATACATATGACGGCTAATGGAAAAGGCTGCCCATATATAACCTAGTATAATCATATAATATATATATATATATATTATATATATATATATTATATATAAATATTATATATATTATATATATATATATGTATATATATAATATTATATATATATACACACGAGATTACATATTTTATTTGCAACCTTTCAAAGTTGATAGGGCTCTTGAACTTAGGATTATGAACTCTTATTCACTCTCAAATTAACTCAAAAACACAAGAGGAATTTTTTTTTTTTTTTTTTTTTTTTTTTTTTTTGTAAGAAATCTTTAAAACCTTTCTTTACTTTTTAACTTTCAAATACTGATTACGCGTGAAGACATCTATTTCGCGTCGTTATTATTGTTTATTCCTCTAAATTTTTGAACACACACCCCACGCACCGCGCACACCACAACACACACACACACACACCACACCCACACACACACCAACACACACTATATATCATATAATATCTATATATATAATATATAAATATATAATTTATAAATATAATTAGTACTATATATATAGAATATATATATATATACTATATACATATATATATATATAACTATATATAATACTATATATATTATATATATATATATATATATATATTATAACTGATATAACTGATTTAACTTTTGCTGGATTAAAAGAATGAAAATTAATATTATTAAATATAAAATAAATAATATAATAATAATAATAATAATAATAAAATAATAATAATAACAATATTAAATAATAATTAATAATAATAATAATAATAATAAATGTTGTTGATAGTCTAAGTAGGTTACGCATAAATTTTTAAGTTTTGATATAATATTACATTCAGTTAAGTTACATTGATATGTTAGATATATACTTGAAATGTGAAATATAGGGTTATGTTTTGTAGTTAATACTACTGTACTCCTAATCTAGCTACTACTGTTGTTAATAGAAACTTTTTAATGTAGCAGTTCTATCTCTTATTAAGCATTTTAGTTTGTTATGTTCTTAGTTCCAAGTTATTTATGTCAGCTTTATTATGATTGAACACTTGATATGTATAGCATTATTCGTGGTCTGTTGATAGTTAAGCTTAGTATGATAAATGTTTGTTGTAGATTACAATCGTAATGTAAATTAACATTATATGTTAGATGATCATGCTCTAAAAAGGTGTAAAAGGTTCGTTTTGTGACAATGTTAGTACTTACTGCTGTTAATAGAAAACTCTGTTAATCTTTATCAGTCTTATCTTCGTAATGGTATGTAGTTATGTTTACATATATTCTCTTATTCAGGTATCATTTTGTTAGTTTATTAATTTGAAAACTTTGTCACTTAGCATCTTTATTCGTTGGGAGAGTATGATGTCTAGGTAAGTTATGATAAATTTTTGAAAATTACTATGTTAATGTCAAAATAACATTATTGCTAATACTATCTTGTACACAAAAGTGTAAAATTGGTACGTTTCAAATGTAATGTTGTTACTTACTGGTGTTAAGTAGAAAATTTGTAATTATCAGTACTCTTTGGTAAGTATGTTATTTATTGTTTACATTATTATTCTTATTCACGTAATGTAATGTTAACTTTATTAGTGAAAACTTTGTATTTAGCATTTATTTCTGGACCAATATAGAGTATATAAAAACTCCCTATTTCATATATGTTATACAAATTGATGCCCATAAATACAAATTAGCCCATCAACACATCACGCATATCAACATGCTATTGACACCTGTCTCCCCGGTGGTTTTTGATTAATGATTACTAATTTACTGCTTTAGTCATTAAACTATTACACTTTACTTGATATTATATTCAAAGAACTGATTTTAATTTTATGTTTACTACAAATGACGCCTAAAATCATGACTAATCAATACAACAATAGACACATAGCAGGAACTAGGGAAAAGTGGTGAGAGTGTTGATAAACTGATTACTGATATTTACTGCTTTAGGTCAGTAAATTATTACACTTTACCTACATTTTATCTTTAAAAGAACTTATTTTAATGTTCATGTTTATTCAAATTTATACCTAATATACATTATAAAGATTCAGTTGTTGTTATATTTTAGTATTATATAAATATACCTCATAATATATAGTATATAATATATATTATACTATATATAATATATATAATATTATATACTATATATATAATACATATATATATACACGATACATATTTATTTCAACGTTCGGATAGGGCCCCTATATAAACTTAGTATTATAATCATTAATAAATAAATAAACTCGCAAAAAACATAAAGAATTTTTTTCTGCATTTTTTTTTTATGTAAAGAATTTAAAAGCTTTCTATGACATAACTCATCAAATACGACAAATTAGTTCATTAGTCTAAACTTGCTACATTGTTTTATTCTTCTTAAAATCTTTTGACACACACACCACCCTCACGCGCGCGCGCCACACAACACACACACACACACACATTCCACACACCTACCTCACACACGACCCTACACGAAGTAATCATACAATTTAAAATTTATACCTTTATATTATTATTATACTTACACCCTTCATATCGCATCATATATATATATATATATTATTACCATTTCATCACACACCTAACCCTCATCCACATTACCTCTTATATAATATATATATATATAAATACATACTGACTTCATTTGCCCCTAGGAGGTCAGATCTATATTAAAACACTGTATATAAAAATTAATATAAATAAATATTAAAATCAATAATACTTAAAACATAAACACACACACACTAACACACAAAACAATAATTAAAAATAAATAATAATAATAATAATAATAATTTTGTGTATAGATTAGGTACATAAATTTTTAATTTGCATAAATATTATCCACAACATTGAATATTTGTTTTAGAAATAATTGAAAAAGTCGGTGAATGGTTATGATTGTAGTAAACAAGGGCTACTCTAATGCTACTACTTAATATTTAAAGTCAGGAACATTCTCAGCTTACCAACACTTGATGTATGCATGTAGGTTCTTTATGTCTTAGTAAATATATGTTAGTCAGCTTTATATCATAATCACATTCTGATCATTCTCCTATATCTTCTTTGATATAAGTTAGTTATGATAATATTTTGTTATATTACAATTAATGGTAAAATAACATTATATTTAGAATATCTACATAACAAATTGTAATAGATCTAACTTTGTTGGACAATGTTTTGCATGTCTGCATTCGAAGCCCTGTAAATAGTTCTTCCAAATGTAAATATGTGTGCGAATTTGTGCATAGACTTAGTTACACATTTATTATTTCAAATTATTTAATTAATTTAGATACATTTTAAATTTACATAAATTTTTTTTTAACATTTCAACTTTTGTAATTTTCAAATTAAATGGAAATATGTAAAAATTATTCACATCTGGTTTTGAATAAGAACCCCTACCAATTCTGTTGTTTTGGGGGAGGAAGCTCATACCCCTCCCACCTTATGTTTGAGGAAATTGTCTCATAGCACTCCCCTTCTGTTTGGGGGATGAGCCTGATAACCCTCTCCTTCCGGATGGGGCAGAATCTAATACCCCTCCTCCTCTGCTTGCGGGATGCACCGCTCCAACTTTCTTGGAAGGAGAGCAAAAATGGGTTACAATGGCAAAAGTTTTAAATAGGAAAAAAAATAATTTAACTTTTGAGATAATATATTTTTCAATATAATTTCATATAATTTATAATTAATATATAATTATTAACAAAATTAATTTTTAATTTAATAAATTTTGTAGATTTAATTAACTATATTTAGATATAATATGTAAATTTATATACAATTTAAATATAATATATACTAAAAGACATGGCGATATCTAGTTGAATCAGAGGAACTTGACCAGTAAGAAATAACCCCCATTATATCTTACCTTTATTTGGTTTGTACACCATCGCTTAGGCCTATAACTTTAAGTTTAATGGGTTTAACCACAAATAGACTGTAAGTTTCTATAGGATTTTTTAAATGTTGAGTAGGGAGGAATATTTTGGCATTCATTCTTTTAATGAAGTTAAGGATAACAAAAATATTAGGAGTGTCTGAATAGACTATCTAAACAAATACTCTTATAGTGTTAAGACTATCTTAATGTATCTAAACAGATATTCTTATAATACCAAGACTATCCTAATATATCTAAGCAAATATTCTTATAGTACTAAGACTTTCTTAATATATCTAAATAATGGTCTTATAATACAATGAATATCTTAATATATCTTATTAAATTTTCTTTTAACACCAAGACTATCTTAATATGTCTAAACAAATATGCTTATATAAGTAAAACTATCTTAATAAATCTAAAACAATTAATCTTATAATTCCATGACTATCTTAATATATCTATACAAATATTCTTATATTAATAAGCCTATCTTAATGCATCTAAATAAATAGTCTTATAATACTATGACTTTCTGAGAATATAAATACAGATAGTTTTATGATACTTTAATTATCTCATCGATGGACATATATTCTTATAATACTAAGACATTGATACTAATTCCATCTGAATTATATTTTAATAGGTGGTCTTAAAAATACGACTTTCTCTTACACTTTACCTTTATACTTATTAAAATAGGACTATATTTTGTCATTAAAAGATGGTCTTATTAAAATAAGACTATTTTATTATTTTTAAATGTTGGTCTTAAGAAAGTAAGGCTATCTTTTAATACTAATTTTTTATGATTTATTCAAGTACAGTAGATAATCTTACAATAATTAAACCATCTGCTTATAATTAAACAGATAGGATTGTAATATTAAGTTGTTTTATATGAGTAAGTAAATATATTAAATAAAAATATTATAATAACATGAGTATTTTATAATGATTTTTGAGTCCCTTATTCTTCCATGAGGATTTTCTAAGCCACTTTTTTCTTTCTTTCTTTTTTTTAAGGAACATTTCATATCCATCGTCATTATTTTTCATTCCTATATTTTCTATATTCTCTGAGAAGAATATAAAGCCAAATATTTCAAATCATGCTGTATTGCGGCTTTTAGGTTTCCAGATGTCGCTAAAAGATGTTAATAAAAAAAATATTAGGTAAAAAAATGTAATAATGAAAAATATAAAAAATTATTCGAGCACTCTTTTAAAGGAAGAACATTTTGTATAGTTTTTTAAAGAATTTATACTTTTACCATATCACATCGGAATATCAAGTAAACACCGTTACGTCAGGTCCCTTACAAGTTATGCCTTGTAAAATATATGCAAAAATCAGTAAATCAAGTCAAGGCAATTATATAACCCTAAAACTGTACCACACGTGAGCCAAAACTGGTAACCCACATTATGTCACTCCGTCATAAACTAGCCATACAGGTTTTGGGAAACACGTTGATAGAACTGGATCTATCAAGTATAGTGGTATCAACTAAAGGTGACTTTCTATTTGTTATGATGACTTTGAAAAAAAGGCCTTAAGTTGCAATATCACACGTCCAGTTATGATTTGTTGATAGATACATTAACTTCACCGACACAATTCTCTTTACTGATCACTTGTCGGCTTCGCTTGTGCTGGCAGACTTCATGTTATTGACTGCTTATACTGAACTTTTCGGAAGCTGGTTGCGTTGCCCTTTGTACATAATTATTAATACGTATGGCTGAAAGAAAAACCTATTTTAGTCATTCTTTTATTTTCACTTATGTCTTTTTTAAATGGAGTCTCAAAAGGACTTTATGGGGTTTAAAACAAGACATTTGCATATTTATACATGACCGCTTACAAGCAAGGTGGGGCCGTAATAAAATTTCCACATGTAATATAACCCATAAATCAAACTCCTGTACGCGCGCACATGACTTTAAAAATTTATTCCCACTGCGCGAAATTCCACATCTTGTCTCCCTTAGTGTAAACTTCTAAATAATGCATCTATTTTCCTTGGTGGTATAGGTCCATATTTATTAGTCTTATAAATGATGGAGTTGGTTAGTATTTATTTTGCTTATATGATTTCTTCGAGAAGAGAATATAAAAAAATCTTATATGTTTCTTACAATATATTTTCCTTTAATATCTAAAAAATATTGAATATATTTCCGGAAACAAGAACGTTGTCGCTGACGCTTTATCTCGTTCCCCAGTTGAAGTTGATTCTGAACCTGTACCAGTAGATGCTTCAATGGATTACATCCCTGAGGGATTTTCCCAAATTGAAATAGCAGGAGGAGGTGACTCCCTATATAAGTGTTTTTCGCTTTATTTGTATGGTACAAAGGATCGACATGCAGAACTACGAAAAGGTATCATCCAAGAACTCCGGAATCACCCTCAGAAATATAAGTTACAGGGTAGGCAAATCCAAAAGAGATTAAGATTACTTCAGCTACCAGGACAATTGCCTCTTCCGGAAGTTCTTACTGCTTTTGCAGAAATGTATAAAGTAGCAGTTATGGTTTATTACAATAATGATCGACCAATTGTACATGGTAGTCAGTTTAGAGATCAAAGCTGTTGTTTAAAATGCCTTAGTGGCATCCACTACAATTACTTGATGCCGATGGCTACCGAAACGCAAGAAGAAAATGCTGACTCCACTGGAATACATCCGACGTCGCAGGAGGACTAGCTTATTATAGACTATAGAGTCTACACGGCATCCTATTTCGGATAGTGTCCAATGTGTTGGTCATAAAGCAGTTATGTTGGTAATCTTTAGTGAAGAGAGTTAAGAGGGCTAAGTTCAAAGAGTTAAAGTACGTAAGTATATATAGTCAGTCACTCGTCCGTCACTCAGCTCAAGTCAACTTCAGTCAGTCAGTCAGCAGTCTCATTGTGTAAGAAACTGGGACTTCAGGTGCAAGTTGTAAAGTCATATGGTTATAGGTTAGATAGGTTTTTTTTTTTTTTTTCTTTTGTCTATGATGCCCGCGTCAAGTGAGATCCTGCTTGGTAAAGCAGGGTATTACGACAAGGTTATCAGGGTTATTATGTAATTCTCTCATTGCAGATTGTGTGAGCAGCTTCGCTGATGTACTGATGAAAGAAGGAGACTACACCCAAGATCAGAAAAAGTTGATTCCTTCACAGCTCTTATGCACAAGAAACTTCTCTCTGTATCCTTATTGTCATTATTGTCAATAATTTATTATTGAGAATAATGGAAGTACTGATTTCTTATGCCTTTAAGCTATTAGTTAAGAAAGTGTTATACTAGGTTTAGGAGAATAGATTGATATTTTAGTTCTATATCCGGTTGAAATGTGGGGATGCGCATAGAGATGCCATAACGCGAATAAGGATGTCAGAATGCAGATACTTAGAAAACTAATGTCATAATGTAAGGACATAAGGACTTATAGCCGCTTTCTTAATTTCTGACTATTTTCCTTATCACACACATTTACATTCAAAGTTTATTCTGCCTTATACTAGTAAGTTTCAGCTAACACTCGCAGCATCACTGACTACAGATTCTTACACTCTATCAGAAATGGTTGATATTATGGAAATTTCTCCATCACACTTTATTTCTTTTATTGTAAATAAAATACACATGTTTACATACCTGGGCATGTATATATATATATATATGGATAGGTATGGATGCATCTGTATTTCTGCCTCAACCATCACAGAACAATTACTCAGAAAATTTGCAAAAACATAACACACATACATGCACGATAATATGTATATTAAATGTTGTATTAATTTATTGTAATTTATTTTCGCAGCTGCTGTCTATTTCAAGTTTCTGAAGCAGTTCCTTTCATCTCAAGATCTCCAGTACCATGCCGACTTTACTTGTCGTTGGAGCCAGTGTGGTGGCACTCTTTAAAGATGAGAGAAGAATGCTCTACCAAAGATATGGAATAGACGTGCAAACTGATTTCAGTTCCGGACGTCATATCGCTGCCTGTCCCACTAGAGTGGAAGCCAAGATTAATTCTTCAGTGGATTTTGTACTTATTTGGGCATTGACCACCCTGGCATGGAAGAAGAGAGAGGTAGTCAATGCTGAGAATAAAATCTCTTCAGTGTTTGAACCAGTACCTGATTTTCCAATTGACGGGGTACCTCCGATCATGACCCAAATCACCGACATAGCAATGAAGGCGAATCCATCTATAAAAGTTTATCTCATGATTCCGCCGATTCAAGATTTCTACGCCTTTAACCAGAAACGTCTTCGTAAGGGATGGGGTTCAGGTTTCAACGATCATTTCAAAAATGACCCCATTCTGTCTCCCGAAAACATGAGAGACCATGCCATTAAGGCCCACAAACGAATGGAAGGATTGGCATATCCAGAATTTGATTGGCCTCATAAAAACTGTTTACGAGGTAATTATGTCCTAAATTTCCATTACGGCATAGATAAACACAGTCGGGATGAAAGAATGCCTCCACATAGAAAATTAAAAAGAGAACAAATGACTCTGAACTCACCATTGTTACCGGATGGAGTTCATCCTAACCGGCTTTTTTTAAAATCCTTTATGGAGAAATATAGGAATGAATTTTCATTCCCCAGATCTTCTCACAGATCTTCTTCTAGATCCCACTCGTCGAGGAGTTCAAAAAGCTCCAGGAATAGTTCCAGAAGTTCTTCAGGCTCCGGTGAACATCGTGATCGAGATAGCCGTTCTTCTGCCTATAGTGAGGAACGCGACCAGATAATACAATCTGCGATCAGAGTGGTGCAGCCTTCGACTTCTACTACTCGTCCCAGTATGAGGGAGAGGCTGGTATTTCCCCAGACTTCCACCTCTTCTAACCTCGATCAGCTTCCAACATTTCCAATGGAAACGGCTTTACCTGATCTGCAACACCTTTCTGTTGCTCAACCTGGATGGAATCAAGGGATTCCACAATCTCAACCAAATCCATATATCCCAGAGTTTACTACCACTTTGCAACCTCAAGCTCAAATTGCTTATCCTATCTCGGATAAGTTGTCGCAGTATTTGACACCACAGACGTCAAATGTGCATCCTTTGACAACAACCACCATGACCCCAGAATTTCCAATGGATTCCTTAACCCAAGGAATATTAAGATCTAGTATTCGGTGGGCCATGGAGCAATTCAATTGGAGAGAAATGACAGAACACCAAAGAAGCTTATTGTTTCAGCAATGGCGTCAGAAATTGTCTGAGGAGGAAGAAACTACAAAAATCGTGTCGTCATTTCCTTATCCTCGTTCTTAGGGGTTGGATGTTCATGTTGTTGTTGGTTGTGTTGTAAATAGTTTTTCTGTGATTTAGTTATAGTTTTTCGCTGTTAGTTTCTCTCAAAGTTTATTTTCTTTTTTGTCTTCCTATATCACCTACCAAGCCTGCTAAGCTCTCCAACATCCTCATTGATTCCTCTGTTGTAAAAATGTAGGTGGGGGTTTAGGCTTGGTGTGGGGGGATATAATGGGGAGTACCATCCTTATATATGATGGTCCCATTATTGTTTTTTTTAGTTTCTGTTTCTCAGGAATATAAATATTAAGGTAATATTTATTAAAGCATCAAAGGTATTACGTTGATTTAAGTTTTGGTTTATTTATTTTATTTCATTTTATGCATATGTTTAATTCAATTATGTTCTTTTCCCCGTACTTCTGGTTGATAATGTTTTATCACCAGAAGTACTCAAAGTTTATTTCTTAGGTTGAGATGAGATATTGATTTATTTGATGATTTAATATATTCTGATGTTCCAAGTTATATTGTGTTTCTGAAAAAACATTAACTGTGTATAGTTTAATTATATAAATGGTGAAATAGTGAAACTGACAAACATTTTCCGAATTTATTATTGTGTTGAATAAACACCCAGTGACAGTGATAAATACGGGTGTCAGTTTATTATCATAATTATTATATTCAGTGAAGTGCTCAACAGACTATTAAACTCTTTGTGTTGTGCACCCACCGCGGATACAGTGAACTGCGAATTACACAGTTATTCAATCACATATAGAAGGAACAAGTAAGGATATCGTTTAGTTGTGTTTCCCACACAAATTAGTAATTCGTTATATCATCACTCAAAGCATCTTTTAATTATAGATCCGTCCAGAACTTCTACTTGAACTCCGTCATAGGAAATAAGAAGCCCAAGCCCTACAAGCTCGTCGAATTGGGTAAGAGTTAATGCAAACACCTTTTGATTTGATTTCATGTAAAGAGATTTATAAGACATTTAAAACGGTCTTCTCTTTCAGGCTTTTAATCTTGGGTTCATCATAACTAATCTTGGGTACAAGATTACAAAGCTTCTAGTTTTGGATCATCTTCTAGTTGGGGGTTATTCACTGAACAATCTTATTTTGGATTAATTTTAATCTTGGGCTACAAGATTACTACGCTTCTAATTTTGGACTGCATTCTAATTTTGGATTATTTTCAATTTCGGGTTGCAATTTTAATTTTGGAGTGGAAATTCTAATTGCGGGCTGGTCCAGTTTTATTCCCTGGTTTGGAAGCACAGACTTCTTAGTTTTGGAGCATTCTATTTTTGGATTATTTTTATTTGTGGATTTTGTTTTGAACTTCATTTCTAATCTCGGATTACAACTTCTATCTTTGGATACATTCTACTTTGGGTTGGATTCTTCATATTATACTTATGGTAATCTGGAGCACATCACAGACAGTGTTTCGTCTCATCTCATCTTTTCTAGAATACTTTTGATTTCAGTTGCTGTACTTTTCCTATCTCATCTATCTCAGAAGATCAACTTTATTGAAATCACCGTCTTCATTATTTCGCTGATAAATTTTTGTACTGATTAAACGTCGAGAGATTTATTTCGATCTCCTATATATCAGTGGATTGATCTCAATCCACTATAGTCTCATCAATTCACCGTCTCTATGATTTCATAGAGTTTCTCCTATTCTTTTTGTACACATTTACATTGTGTAATAACCTTTTTTTGAAAGTAAAAGTCTCAAAGTTTTTACAACTTCTTTTATTAATCCCCCGGTTCTTTTGATCATTCTTTTTCGTAAAATTATTATACTAAAGGTTGTCGCTGTCATTATTTTTAACCAACATACACTCACCAAGATTCCATCTGGTTGTCCGCTGTCACTGTTTTTTACTCACCACTAAATTTACAACTTAATTTTGCAGAGAAATTTTTCATCCACTTACCTCCCTAAAATACTTGGCACCTGAGCGAAGCAGAAAACTCGAGACACAGCGTGATCGGGAGCCGGACGCGGGTAAGACATTGCATTGTCTAGACATACAAGTCGGTAATGCGATAGTTCAATACGAAACAACTCCATATATAGGACACCAAAAACGCAAGCTAGGTATCAATAACCTGTGCCCTTTTGAAGTCATACGACGTGAGGGCGATAATACACAGCACACTCATCTATCGCTATAATTTCTGCGATGTTAACAAAGTGCGAAAGACTGATAAGCGTCCTCATCAGAACGTGGTAGAAGAAAAGAACGTAACACGAAGATAATTTGAAACATACAAAATAGATTTATTTTCCTATGGATATCACTTCTTTCTCTGACCTCACGTTCTCTTCTCAAATTTTTCCATTACAGCTACCTGTGCGTCTTCTGGGTACACATGTCCGATTGTCATCTTTCTCTTCCTTTATTGTTACAGGTCTCCATATTCATTCTGTTCAATCCCAGAAATTGCTCGTTTCCAAAGTTACATTCTCTCATGTCCTTCTTACGGATTCCGGTTTTCGATCATTCCTAGTTCCCTCACGTACTACATATATATATATACTCTCCTTAATTGAATGGGCTAGATACATCGTATATATCGCTATCTCTATCTATTATTACTTATATAACTATATATATTTATATCTAAATTACATAATTTAATCTAATCTCTATATACAAATTGCTCATTTTACGAACTATCTTAATCTATCTATCTATCAGTGTACGATATTTTCACTATGGAGGCAGAGTGAAAATAAATGGTTTAACTCATACAATAAATTTGTCCATGTGTTTTTAAATAGTTATAGAAATAGAGGCTACTGAAAGCTGTTGTGCTTTCAAATATGAAAAATTGTGATATAATAGAACCCTCGTTACACTTGAAATTTTAAATGGTAAATTAAAATTAATTGTAATTTTTAATTTAATATAAAATATAATAAATAACCAAATTATTTTTGTTATAAAAAATTCTGAACGTAGATATTCTATCACAAGACTGCATGTATATGGATAACATAACTGTATTCAAGGATTCTTGAAAATCAAGCCTACATTTCAAATAAATCACAGTATAATACACAATAATTTAACGCAAGACTTACTTCAAAACCGGTGCCGCAAGAAAGAAAATATGTATATCATATTTTTTACCTCCTCAAATAAATAAGCGATAGGTGGATTACAAAATTTGAACTAGTTTTCAGTATTAATAAAGTAATATTTAAAAAACATATAAAATAAAGTATAAATATAATTAATTTATTACTTACTGAATTACAAAGACTTATTTATTCAACATTTAAAATAATAAATTTATATTGAGAAAAAATATATGAAAGTTCGTAGTTAATAGAATTATTAAAACTTAAACTTATCATATTTTCATCAAGCCGTTTTTATGTATTAGCTGTAGCAGTCTACTTGTCTATTATTCACATTTTCAAAGTTAGGAGTTTATTATAACTCCATATAATTATCACTTGTATGGCTTGTGGTGGTCATAAATAAAACTCATTATTTCCTTACCTGTTTCTAATACTTTAGAGAGGAGGAGCGTTTGGACAACACTAATATGTTCTGAATATATTTACTGAGAGAGATGAACGGTTTTGAAAAAAAGCATAGAAAGATATATTTATAAATGTACTAGTAATTTTTATTTATCAAATTCACATAAATAATTACTATTTATTATTACCAGTGTTTTATCTCACACCAATTGTAAAGGATTAATCTATTGAGTCTTTCACTGTAGTTACAATAGTAGGCAAAACTTATTATTATATTATTTATATTTTATCTGATGTAAATTATTCCGTAATGTATATGGCCTTTATATACTATTATTAGTACCATAATATCACATTCAGTCAAGAAGATATAGGACTTTATATCTTTTTTATCAACTTACCTTACAGTTCCTTTTCTGTATGTACGTTTTTGATTATCACAAACATAATATTCTTTTAAAATAACTAAACCATTAAAACGATTGCGCTAACCACTAAGGATGTAAAACCATCTTCACAAGCTATTCGCAACTTTCCCCAACTACGTGCAATCACTCAGCCAGCACAATGAGTCCAGGAAGCTTATATATAAATTTTCAATTGCATTTCTGTTCCCTATTGCTCATTAGGTCTTAACTATTATAGTTGATTCTAAGCTCTGATTCACGTTGTAAATAATAATAAAATATTAGCTTGAAATCGTCACAGATCTATAGAAAAGTAGTCTAAACACAATAAGTATATTAATACAACTAATAGTAAAACTTTAGAAATATCTATTCTACTGAATTTCTTTAAGCTCATTATATCAACGAGTTGTAATAATATTACCACTGTAAAAGCTTTATTATGCTACTATATAAAATTAGCCTATTTATATTTTAAATAAATTAAGATATTTATTTTGTCTTAAAATGTGATGAGAGGATAGGGAGTTATGGGACCGAACTGCATACTATACTAGGTGTGCAACGGCTTTCTGAGAGTAGGAGCCCCGGTTACTGAGGGGAGAACTAGATCAGGGGGGGACGTGTTCTTAATTATGGCTCAAATAGTCAACAATGGCTCAGATTAAGTGTTGGAGTGAGTGCGCAAGAACCCAACCGCAACAACACATCTCAAAAAATATCTCCAAACCGAGAGCGGTTGGTCTGATTTTGCACGAGGGCAGAACGCCGCTATCATGCGATACAGGGGGAGAGGGGATATTTTTTTAGTCTCAAATCAACTGCTTTCCTAAGGCTCATATCAATGAAGTTTCTGTCTCCCGCGCGGGAGTAAGGAGACACGTCTTGGAAAATATGAATCCGTAAGGCTGTCCTTGAGACATCCATTCAGCTGCATCTGTAAAGTTCTCGCTCAAGCCTTCGTGGTCAGGCTCGCGCGAGTTAGCGAATGGTGAAAATAGAGGCCTTATTGCTGGTGTGAATGTCGCATTAATTAGTAAATTTTAATAAAAAAATAGCATAAAAACATGACAGAACATTGACAGAATAAAGTATTTCTGATTATTATTCTATTGAAAGCGTGTATCACGATATTTGACAAAGGATCTACTTAGAGTAAAGGTAAACTATCCTACGAAATACATTATGATACATAGACTCACTACACAACTTAATTACCAGCATTACTATATAATTCGAGTCATAAAATTTATTTCCTTATTCCAATTTAAAATAATTTGAATTTTCTTATTTTACATTTCCTCATCTCCATCTTTTAGACCAGGTTCCAAAGAGATGTATTTCGTTTCGCTGTAGCTATTGTAGGTTTTTGAGATTGTAGAGTTGAATTTTTGTTTTAATTATTATTATTTTGAATAATATTTTTGTATAATAACTGTCTTATATCACGGCCTCATTTTCTTAAAAAATAGGTATCGAGAATACACACTGCACAAGAATTTTCGCCATAGCATGGTTTTATCCAAAAGTCCAATGTAGCTCTATATTCCTTTTTTTCCCTGTATGCTGTTGTGGAGAGAAGTAAATTTATTAGAGTATCTTAAAATGGAATTTGATCAATGATTTATTTTGTAAAGTGTTGTTATAAATACATTACTTGACCTTCAACTCACTACGAACCTGTAAGCAGAACTACTGTATTATATATAGTAGATTATTTAATGTTTATACAAAGCAACTATTTTTATGTATAGTTTCAACTACTTCGGATACAAATAAACCGAAATAACCGAATATTATACTGTATAATTTATTTGGCGAATAGGCCGATATACCGAAATAACTTAATCACGATATATTCGGTATATATCAAACTAATCCACTTAATATATTATATTATATATTATTAATATATTATTAATATATATAATATATATAATATATAATAATTATTTAATATTAATATATAATATATATATATATATATAATTATATATTATATATATATATATATATATATATATAATAATATAATATTAATAATATATATATATATTAATTAATACTATATAAGCTATAAACTTTAATATATTATCAAAATATAATTTCCAGCCAAGATTGCCGAATTCCGATAAACCGATACCAGTCAAAAGTGTCGATTCCGATTCCGATTATCTCACGATATTCACCAATTTCCTTTTATATACTTATAAATATATATATAATTTAATAATATATATATATTATATATATAGTAAATAGGGTTATTTTTTGAACTGAGTTTGTGTTGTTTTGCCTATTTGCTATTAATAGTGCTATAAAATGTTCTCCTTATTATCCAAGAAAATAAACTTTACTCACCTACTATCTTCAAATTGACGTTGAAGTTATATTGTTTGTTATATAAAGTAGTGAGTTATGTAAATATGGTACCTTAGGTATACACTTGAATCTCACTTGAGAATTATAACTAATATATTTCTATGTTAAACTGACTGTCGCCAACTTACGCGTCATTATCATTATAACTCCTGATAGAATGAAATCAATATCAGGCTTGCAATGATTGGAATCTGTTGCCTTATGAAACTTATAATCAAAGAAAACCTTAAACATAGTTAAGGTATAGTAATAATTGTTACAACGTTCCTACATTTACTTATTTTATTATTTTATTTATTTTTACATTTTATTAGATGGTTGTAGTGTAATTGTATAATACCTATTACTTTATTCAAATATAGTTTATTAATGATAATATGATCACTGATAATAGTATTAACACTATGAGCTATTACTTATCACTAGCTACATGTATTATATATTCACATAGTAGGTTTGGGGTTTGCGCGACTATTATGAAATATTTATTTTAAAATATCATATATTGTTCATTCTTGTACGTAAGAAAAAACTTATTATAATGATTTATTATTCTCCATTTCCCCTAACGATTCAATAGTTCACAAGATTTTATGTTAGAAGTTAACAGACGATTAATACTAAATATTACATGGATGTTTTACTAATGACAACCTTCTATTGAATGACTTATTTTGGATATAAAAATATTTAGAATATTAGATTATGATATATGGCAATCTATGATCCGAATACCATTATTATTAATTATAAATAAAAACTATTTGAAATACTAATTTAACAGAGTAACCTTAGTGTGCACTACCAAGTTTAAATGAAAGATATTAAGTGGTTTTGATCTATATATTATAATTACCCTTTCACGTTACAATAAATCACACAATCGATTATTATAATTTATGAGTATGTTAATAAATAATAAGAAAATAAGAAAAAACAAATACAGTCTCATTAGTATTGGTTGTTATGATTTAGTATAAAAGTGTGTAAGAAATTATGATACCACACTATAAATATATATTGGCGTAACCGTAAAAAAATTAAAAAAATAACTATATAAAAATAAATGATAGTAGTATCTAGTTGATAAACCATATATGAACTTTAATTAGAAACAATAAACTACTTATGGTATTTTCTTGACATAATATATATTAATAATTATATATATCAGAGTATATAATATATAATTGATGTTATTTTATTTTTATAGGATATAAAATATATTGATTAATATATTAATTTATAAATTGAATTATTTATTTATCAAAAGCTTATTTATATTAAATATATTTTATATAGTAGAATAAGCTATAGTACTAAATTTATTTGGGGGTATAATATAATTAAATTATAATAATATAATCGAGATGAGGTTAATATATAAGAGGATGTGATAACCTAATAACGCAACTACTCAGAGGTAGGAATACTAATATATTTAATTTATATCGTTAATAGTACAAAGCTAAAGAGATAAGCTGGTATATAACTACCGGTTGTTTCCTAGTAATCATATAGCACTCACAATCAAATTCTAAGTCAAGCAATCATAGCTTAGATAAATGTTAATAGTATATTTTAACTTTGCTCATTCTTGTGGGTGGGAATATATATTCTTTTAATATTTTTTTGATCATTTTAGTTAAAAATATATTTAGTTTTTATATGTTTATAACCCCAGCTTATCACTTTTATTGTTATACCACTTTGAATTAAATAGTTATGCATTATAAAAACTAAATATATCCTGGGAGCTCAACCACCGCTACAAATGTAAAAATGTGCAACTATTTATTTATGTTTATAAAAAAAAATTCTCATTTAAATCCTAATTAATTTAACCCTAAACAGTACCATCTTTTTTAAAGACAAAAAACATTAAACAATAATTCTAACAACCGTTTAACTGCGTGAATATTAACTTTCTTGTGAGTTTAACAACGGGCACGAGAGAGAATATAAGTCAATTTAATACCATAAAATATCTGGTAAGAAGCACTTAATTCCAACAATTTTTCCACGGAAAAAGGGGAGTATGCGTATATATTAATTCCTTTCCTAAAGAGGGGTTTATCAAATTGTGCTCTAACTAGGTAAATACTGTGTTTAATTTTCGTAGGTGCAACTGCACCAAATGTTAAAGGTTATTCTGTATTGGTGGCATGTAAGTTTTTTAATATTTGATCTTCTCCTATCTCATAACTCTATCTTCTAATATTACCTGCTCTTGGATTCTTTAGCACTCCCTTCGAATCCCCTAACTGAGTCATTGTATTCTAACACTTTTACCTTTTCTTAGATGATCTTTGTGTTTTTTAATCCTTTTGGTAAGCAAAATCTCTGAGAGTTTCTTAAGGTACAACGAGTTTTATTAACATTATAAGTTCTTTTTTTTCGTACCCTATTATTATACTAAGTTCTCGAACTTTATATCAAACACGCGAAAGTCGTTGTTTCTATCGAAGCAGGGAGAGAGAGATAGTATGTTGTTAGAGAATGTAGGTTGACTACGATGGAAGAGGTTTCATATTCCTTTTCCACTTTCTCATCCTCTTCATCCGAATGAATATTGAAAAAATCTTCACTCTGTGTTGAATCTCGATTGCTCTTCTCAACTTTACTGTTAAAACTAAAGTCATCGTCAGTTAACGTATTTAGAAAAGCTCTTCTCCTTTGTCATGAGGTAATTCTATAAGCATTATAGTGCGTTCGCTCACATCCTAAGCGGGAACACCAATTGCTCTAGGTGATATTATACTTTTTGCTGCGCTACACTTCTTTTGGATATCCACTTGTCACTCATCCTATCTCATTTCATAGGGGTTTTTCTATTTTTTTTTGGCCGTACGCTTTATAGTTGAAATTGAACCTCGCTAGAATTTGTACAAGAAGCAGGTGCCGTAATCTGAAAAGATGTGGATCGAAAAAGGTGTAATGTGTCTAAGTCTTATTCTTAAGATTGCGGTTTAATGCGAGCTAATGTAATAAATTGTGTCGTAGAATCTTAGTTTTTTTATCTCCCGGAAATAAAAAGCTTCCTTCATTGGCTTTGAGAATTATGAACTGTGTAGACCCTCAAGCGCGCGCTGGGAGATATTTTTAGGCGCGTTTGTTTCTTGATCTGTTCCTCCATGAGGAAAACTAAGCGAAATGTCATTTCCTTCCTAATATCTTGCGAATTTTATAATTAAATGCTAATTTAAATTTGAACTATGGAAAATTTGTCTCTTCCTGTCCGTGGTCGTAAAGGTTAGATATTTGGTCTGGTAGAAAGTTACGAGAGTCTAAAACCATATAAAAAGGTTATGTATAAAGTGGAGTTCTGATTTAGATAATTAAGTTTTAATAAAGTAACTTTGCATTAATAGAAATAGGAGAGATATATATGGGTCTTTATAGGTTTAATATAGCATTCATCATGAGAACCTTATGAACTATATTATTTTGAAAGCCGTTCTTTTTTTGCTCTTCAAATACATGTTATACTGTAGAGAGAGCTCGAAGTATGTTCCTGTAATTTCTTGGCCACATTAGCACTCTGGTTCTTGTATCAGTTGTCTGAAAAGTTAAAGAATGCAATGTGGCTGTGTTTTTAGAATTAAGAATCTTATCGTCTTGAAAAAAAATTGAGTGTGGTTCTATTTCAGTACTACGTGGTTTCGTTTGTTCGCATTATTAATAGGCAAGATGGGGAAAAAGGCGGAAGTGTATAATAGAACATGCGAGCGTCAAGTCGATTTCTGTTAGAATGCTAAACACCCAAGGATAATTGTTATTTTTTTGTTCCACCGTTCCCTGACTTTCTTTCAAAGACCAATTGGAGAGCATATTCAATATTTTAATTCGTTGAGTTCACACTTATGTGTGGCGAGGAGAAGAGTGCTATAATAAGCCAGATGTTGACTAATAATATTCATTTACATGGAATCACAATAGGGGTGACTTAATGTTGGATAAAAAGCTACCACTGCAACCCATTTCTCAAAATTCAAGACATACAGCCTATTACCTCAATTTTACTGGTAGCAGAGACGACAAGTTGAATTTTATTAAGCTCAGTGGAATAAATTTAAAGCATATCTTCCGTCAATCACTCTTTATTAAAGGAACGTAACACATCACTATCTTATATTTAGCATGCTGTGTGAGATATCGTGAGAGGAAGTGGTAACTCCCGAGGATTGATGGCAATTTATATTCATAGTAGTCTCCAGTATTCATTACTTAGTAGCATTAGCAAGTCTGAAATATTTCTCACTATGACTTCTATCAGATAATATTTACGTAGCGGCGATTCTGTTGGGTATAGGTTGTTTACCAGTTTTTATCTAGAGTTAATTAACCATATTACATATATTTACCTGTACTTATTTACTTGGAAAACATATGCACAATAATGTCTGAACCGTCAGCTCAAAATGAGATCTGTATCCTAGGGAAGAACTGCCATAACATAGAATATCCCTAGTGTCTCATAAATCAACCAAAGAGAAAGGCAAGACGACGGGTCAAAGAATTCACCAGTTTTCTTCTAATTTTAGCACAAGCAAAATTTAACTGAAGAGACCCAGCTTGAGAAAGCAATTAAAATAATGGCAAAAACGATAAATAAGAACAGCGCAAGGTAACCGATCCCACTTCATACTAGTATCGATGTGGTATGAATGCGACCTCTGTGCTCGTAAGAAAGCCAAGAGATAATTCGCATCACAGACCCGAGATAAGTCGCCATTCAACACACACCTTATATTCTCAGATTGCAGATTTGGAATAATAACCGTACGAGAAAACGAATTGGCCCCGAGGCCAAAATAATAGTATATATCGCCTGAAGTGGTATATCTGAATGGAGTACTCTGCCACAGTAGATTATAAACCGAATTCTTCAGAGACTTATCAAGTGAAAACCACAGAAACCAGGGGACCAACTATCACGTGCTGCGTAATTCCTCAACTGGACATCGGGACATACTAACCCCGAGGATTCAATCGTACGTCGTCTTCAACTCTGGTTGTCCGAGAGCACGGCTAGCACACAATCATGTCACTTATTTTATATACTTTTATTATACCACAGGAATTAAACTCCATTCCATATTATTACATTATAGACAATAAAGATTGAGTTATAAAAAGCCCAATATATCTAGACAGATTAACCAAGAATGATGGTGATAAATAGGCTTCTAAGCGAATAGGTTAGTTATGTAGTTGTTTTAGAGAGAAGTCCGCATAAACCTAAAAAGAGAAAGTATAAAGGATCCCACACATATCAAGCTATACTAACACAAAATATGGACTAGATAGATCCATTTCCTCAATTTCTGAAATAGAGGTTAGAGAGTAAATCATATGCTGACCTCAATAACCTACCCCAGAGCAACAGCTGAGGGGTGGCGAACACACTTGGGAATGTTAATGCAGGTAGAAATATAATATATAAAAATACATCAAGAATGATGTTAATAATGTAATGTATTCTAAATGAATAAAATAACGTTCATGGTTATATAACCAATAAATAATGAAAGTACCACTACACTGAACGAATGGTTCCTGAAACTATGATATTTAACGAATAGATAATAGTGTAAAAAACTCACTATAATAGACATATTACATAATGAGTAGCACAAAGATTCACTTTACCATTCATGAAATCCAATTACCTCTCCTTAATTACATATTAAGTATGACATAGGAGTGAGTTAGGCTGAAATGGCTTTTCTGGATCTTAGATGTTACCATAAAGACATTAAAAGATTTATAGGTTAGAGAGAAATTTGGATATGCAGCCTGCCCTTGATAATGTACAAGATAAAGGTAAATTGCTGATCTGCGGTGGTAGTGTGAATTGCATGAGGTAGGCTTTAAACCACTCTATGGATTGGGACGGTCACTGGGTGAAATCACTTATACTCAATCATTACAACAGGGGAGGGATATTATCGTAATATATTACTATATAGTGAGGAACAAATCAGCGAATGTCCACCAACGACGCAGACACTAGCGGCTAAGACGTACGAGATTCGCCTGTTCACTGATCTTCCGGCGGATGCTCTGATTGTATCTTCTCATCTAACACACTCATATAATATATTTCATATACGATGGGAGACATACTCACCCAGTGTCGAACACCTCACAGTAAATATTTAATTCTTACTAAGAAAAAAGATATATATATATAACCCACGGTAACCATCACAATAATTAAAATGTTGGAGGTTATGATATAAACATAGTTAGTGAATACAGCCTGTATGTTAAATTATGGGCATAGCATCCGCTAATTTTATTATAGGAACATACTTACAATAAATATAAACTTATCAACCTCCAATATTAATATGAGCGAGATCCTAACTTCACCGTACTACATTTGCTCAGGTGGCTGCTAAACAGTCACTCTGAGTGACTCAATCCCCAATATAAATAAATAACACATGCTCACATTATGCGCCTTACACACTATATCTTTATTCCTGCCTGAGAGAGTTAGACATTGTCTCACACAAACAATGAATATATAAAGCGGACTGAATATTTAACAATGCTTCTCTCAAATTAACGCTGAAGAGCTTCCCAGCTCAATAATTCGCTCTAGAGATAACATAAAAAAATGTACAAGATTGACTAACCAGATAGAGTATTTATAACTATGCATTGACTTGGTGTCTATGAAATCAGGGCACCCATAATAATGAGAGGTTATTAGCCTTACATGATAACCATTTTCATACCACAATTTGGAAACCACTATGAGAAGTCAGAGTGGGTTTATCTCTCGATGAAAGATTAATCTGTCCTTTAGTAAAAAGAATGAATGGCTCATGGTCAAATGCACGGCAGAAATAATTGTGAACTTTGGCAGCGAGACATAGTCAACTAGTCGCAGCTCTAGGCCACCTGGGTCACTTATGGTGAGAATATATATCTTTCGTTCGCTGGGCGTATAAAGAGAGCGAGCGTCGATATATACGTTGACGGAGCAGGAGCTACCTGAACACACAGGAAAGCATGGTCAAACTATGTTAATTTTGCGATGCGAGCTGAAGGAATCATAGTTGGGATTTTGAAGAAAACTATCACGCCATATAATTCACTAAGCGGATACCGAATGTCTTAGAAAAACAACACATCTCATATCATTAATGTCGAAAAATATTTATCACTGTATAAAGTGAGCTCTCTGAGTATGTCCGATTCTGAGTCGTAGCGTGGAGGTTAATTGCATACCTGAGGGTAAATTAGAAATTTGCTTTGACGGTAACACAATAAAGTGAAATACAAACACATTTTCTATAACAACAAAATATATAGAGGACTATCATGTATGTGAGTAAAATCGCTCGGAGCCCAACAGAAACGCTTATGAGCGACAGACTAGCTGAGATACGTGCGACGTATCTAAGTACCTCCGAACCGAGACACAAAAAGAGATACAACGAAACATAACATCGATCTAAACATATACACACAGTAACAAGCGGGACGAGGCTGCATAACCCGCCAACGATGCTGGTAGTGGTAACGTCTCATCCGCTTAGTGGCACATAACCGAGTAAATTGTGGAAAATAAATCTAATAATAAAGAAAAATTCATAATAGTGCCCGGAGAGGTAAATATATTAGAAGTAAATTAGGAGCGTCTATATCCATTAGAATATGGTACATAGTACTACAGGAACCGTCACAGTTGAGAGTAGTCAATACCGTACGTAAAAGGGTTATTATTAATATAGTTGCATCGAATGAATTAGTAACTATAATAAGTAGTAAACTGATATAATATAACTAGAGTAATATGTTATTGCAGTTCACACACGATCAGCGGAACTAATCTCAACATACTCTACCAATTTCAAGATCTTATAGTATAATTGATTCCGCATCACGGCGGAAACATTACTAGTAAACCAATCAGTTTAAACACTACTTGTTAGGAGATCATTACGGTGTATATACAATTACAGGTACGACGCTTCCCCAATCATTGGATTAGGCTACACACAAGAAGCGTCGGGAGGAAGTAGAAGAGATCCGGTAAGAAATAAACTAGAACGGCTCGTAGATTAAATTATCGAGGCTACAATTTTGGGCACTACACGCTGTAAATGTGATTCATCAGATCATCACTGTCTCGGCAAAGAAAGAGTCTCTTCTGCGTAGAGAGTTAGCGACGCTGTTGGGAGTGTATAACATCATTGCGACTGAATCCTAACGTACTTTACGACTTACAACGGCACGGATCACATGTCAATGGGAAAGCTTGGAGCAGTGAATGATGAACCTGGAAGGCGATGCTGTGCCGAGTCAATATATTTCGCTGAGGCTAAGTGATTTATGGTCTATATCACTTCTGTGATCACAATAATAAACTAGAGATTGTAATGTATTTTCTCATATAACTGCTCTTGCTCCCTATGAGACCCCCTAGTATGAAAATACGCTATCATACTTCACCAGGTCGCTATTTCAAATTCCACATGCGACTTATGGCGCGAGCGGGGCGCCATAGTAAGAGGCTGAATGGAGTTTTGTTAGGTTAGTGACAGGGGCTTGCTTATAGTGGGTGCAATGTGGAAGTAGCTTTGCCTGCACTGTTAGCGTTTATCTATTTACTGTCTTGAGTCCAACAGAAAAAACTTACGATAGATATATCTGTAAGGAGCGCAGGTATGAGATTGTGAGAATTGTGTGGCTGTATTATAGAGGTAGTTGTGTCTGGAGAACGCAGAGGGTTCAGTAGTCATATGGCTATCAATCCTCACTTGCAGATTATTGATTACCTGCGAGTTTCGTTGCTGAGCAAGTCCTGTGAGTCGTACAATTCGAGTACTTCTGCTCCGCTTAACTCACATTATTACGAGAGAGGAAGTTATCGTATAACCACATAAGAGAGTCAAGTCCTTTTTTGTCGATCTGAGAACAAAGAAGAGGATTAAATTTAACTACTGCATGGCTCCAACTATGAATAGGTGTAACGAACAATAGTCAGCTAAATTCTACCTATCGAGTGACAGTCAAAATCCTACACGGCTGTGAAAATAAAATCAAAGGGAATGAAAAGTTCAAATCGGTATTAGCCCAGGTACACAAGATGAGTGTTTCAGCCTTCCCGAGAAGCCACTTCTTTAGACTCATTCCAAACTCTTTCGTGCGCTGTTCTTCATCGAGCACAAAAGGGAAAAGAACATGATACTCTATCTGGTTGCGTTTTGATGAACGCTGTCAATTCCATAATTCTCCTGAATATTCCAATAAATCCCGACTGTTTACCACACGTCCAGACCTGATGCCCCGATCTAAGTGTTTATATCACATAAAGAAAGTATCTAGAGCTTACATGAGAAACGATATCCCCTATTAGATTCCCATTTTACGCACTTCTCCACTTATATTCACCAAAATTATGTCCTCACTACACAATTTCGAGTCGAAATAAAAGTACACAAAATAGACTTGAAAAAAAGATAAACAATATATATTATCGTACATGCACACTGTCTGCGCAAACCTTCCTCTAGTCTGACTCTTACTAGAGCACACACGCTTCCGTGTATCATGCACCTAGAGCTTGATACTCGCACAAAGTCAATAAATGACCTCATAGCTGAGTATCTCAAAATTAACATTAAATGGAGTAATCTCAGTAACCACACTGGAGTCTGGGTAAGATAAAATTATCGTGAGAATGAACTCAGTCATCACTATCTATACAAAAAGCACAGTTCTCTATCTTCTGAGCAATCACACTATACTGAGCAACCGTAGCCAAGTGCGGCGACGACGGCTAGGAGATCCGCACCCAGTGCGTCCTCCAATTACACTGTAAGAGCTCTAACTGGAACGTACGGCGTAACATGTTATGACAATCGTGTGGATAGGACCGCAGATGAGGTCTTGCGAGGCACACGAGAGAATTCGAGGGCTAAGTTCTTCAACATCTCGTCTCGGCCCTTCTTTGAAATTGCCCTTCGCCTGTTGACTCATCCGTAAAAAGCCAATACGTTCCTCGATAGAAGTCGCGCAGCATCCCCATTAGTCCCGAAAGCTCGTTAGTTAAAAAAGCACCAGTCGAAATTGCTCGAGTGGAACAGACCTGTTAAACTGCGCTTTTCAGCGACAAAATGCTTTAGATAGCGGAAACCGGTAAGTTAGACAAAATATTATAACCTGCATTGCAGCATAAATAAAACCGTACGAAGAAGTAAGCACTCATAACTACTGCTCACCTAAATAAAGAAACAGCTCATAAACCTAATAGATTACATTATTCATCAGTGAAAAAGGGGAAAAGCAATATCTAATCACCAACTATCACTCTAGCACTAATAGAGCGTTTAACTAACAAACATAGACAAGACTCGACAAAGAGAGCGCGCACTGTAGTAAAAGACCACACACGACAGCGCGCATCCATCATGCATGACGGAGAGAGAAGTCTGCCCAAGTCACCCACATTTAACATAGGACATCTAAACACGTAATGCGCGACTCTTGGGGGTTACAGAAAAATCTAGAAGTTAAAGCTGAGTATATACCTGGTATGCCAAAGCAGGAAAAAGCAACTGGATCGATAGTCACTTGGCTATACCACAATCTAGCTACGACCGGTAACGACTACGTCATAGATCTTATTACACGTGAGGTAGATTACACAAATTCATATACTTAGTGACCACATTTTGAACAGCATTTATCCATCTTAGAGGAAGTCCTAATAGCATTCATGGTGAAACTCTTGTAGGTTATACTGGGAGCGAGGTGAGATGATAGTTAAAACAAAATCAAAATACTAGTATTATTCCAAAAGAAATATTATTAGATAATTTGTTTCATATATGGGTCGTCATAACTCAGATACAATCATAATGTAATTATGGCGACTATTGTATTTACACTTTGAGAGCGAAGTTAATACCTACCAGCTGATATATAACGACAGACTTCCCAGTTCATACAAAAACTTGTTAGCTGATATAAAAGTGAGACCAGTTTTAATATGTGAGCTTATTTAGATGAATCTCACTATCCTGACAGATACATCAATATCCCTAATTGTTCGGTCAGTATATAATGAGCACTAAACTACATTTATAGTTAACGATCATATAATTATTTCAAAAATTAGTAAAAGTAATGTCAACTTGGACTGAGAACAATGCCAAAGAAGGCCTTTGAACAACCTTTAAAACAACTTTTGACTAATACACTATATCCCTATTAGTAGTAAATATACTCCTATGAATCGTTATCAGATATACTAAAGGCGGATAACCCCTTAGTTATTATTATACCTGAGATGCATCTTGAGTAGTCAGTAGGCTGGGACCTGTCACTAGCTCAGATGTACAGAAACGAACGAAGATGTACACCAACTAGTATCGGCATTTTTCATTCCCAGCGTCTTAATATTTTTTACCTAGAAAGTGACCACCATAATGGCCCAGGTAATTATCGTGTTTATCTCATTCAAACAACAGCGGAAAATAGCCGACCATTAAATCTGGTCCCAACAAGTGTGGTGCTCATGATGGTGAATTCTGTGAATACCTTCTAAATCCGCTCAGTCCTCTATCTACTTCAAAGTACAAAAGCAAATAGATTATCATGTTGACAAGATCCATCATCACAAATAAATCTTCTAGTTGTACACTTCTAGCAACAAATCAACTAGTAAACCCTCGGTGGTCCAGAGGTCAACTCTAGAATGGTACTTCTCAAAATAATCAAAGTAGTACACCTTGATTCTTAAATAGAAAGGAATATAATATTTGATCCTGTGTAACACAATGAGATTGTAAGTGTTATGGTACCATCGTGGGATATCGCGAGTACGAAAGATCGATTACCTATAAGCTGTATCGTAATACATATCTGTCTTCACAAACACAACACACCATGGACTCGGAGTATGCGGGTAACCATCTCGTAAAAGTTCAATCCGAACAACTGACATCTTTCCTCTCGATGAGATCCATGCATGGAATTCTTACAAGAATCCATTTTTCATATGGAGCAAGGAGGTGGTGCATCACACTGTGAGTATACCTAAGAGTATCGTAAGATCTTTTTCACGATATTTCTATTCCTCGAAAGAATCGATCACTATAGGAACTCCAAAATTATGTCTTAAGCGTAATCGTGATACGCGGATAGATTTATATATAAACCTTGCTAGTTGTGAATCGTATAATTGACCTTCACTAGATCAGTTAGCGAAGACTAATTATGAATCAGATCCCCGTTCTCATCAAAATTATTGGTCGGAATGAATTCAAACGAGAAAAGAGTATGTTTCGACTAGACCTAAAATACATACATAGAACTCTCCAACTATGTAATCCACAACGAAAAGCATATCAATGATATTCTCCAAAGATAGAACCAACAGGTACGGATAGCCGAGGCAGATACACCTCCCCTGAATTTCATAATGTTATTATTTCATATTTATGATTCTAATTCCCTAAGCCGACTACCCTTGAGGCAGTGTAAAGATGCTGACGACGATATGAAAGGCAGATTTTTTGAGTCGCATACTTTTTAAATCAAAATTATTAAAGTCTACTCTTTTCTCTTTTTTTGAATCTAATTTTTTGGATTTTTTATCCGGGGATAGCTAGTAAAGAGTCTAATGCTCATTTTCATGACGATCCTTTTGAACCTCTTATAAACAAAACTCGTCAATTACCGTAACGAAATAATTTCAATTTAAAAAACTTCCATCTCAGCTTAAAATTAAAATTCCAAAAGGAAAAAAACGTTTTAATACATGCTCTTTAGAAAGATGTTCATCAATTGTTATCGCAGATAATGAGGAATAAGCGCGTTATCCAACTAAAGTATCCAACCTTACATAATCCTTGTCCCGAATTGAACTTTCCTGTGGTATTGGTTTCAGATATCGTCATTTCCATGAGGTGTCACTTTTCACATTATCATTCGCAACACCACGAGCACACATCTCCGCTACCACCATGTATAAGAAATGGAATAATTAACGGTGAGAGAGCTATCGATACTAGTTACATTCTTGTAACATAGAGATATCAATAATATTTTTCAGATCTCCCGTGACGCTGCGGTAAGGGGTATCAAAATAATTCGGAGGCTGACTATTTACACTACATAGCACCCAATCATTTCTATATTGAGGAGAAATCTCTTTCAACTATAAATATGAGATACTTTTATTAACACTCAGGACAAAATAACCAATGCAGAAATCATACTCTCATCATCTTTGCTTGTTACTATTACAGATGTCTTGTATGTGCGTCATACACTAAATATTGACGCCCATTCTAGCAGTGACTAGCCGTGGTGTAACAGATGTACGTGCCTAATACACAGCACACATGATATAATACCTCCATGATGAAGTATCCTCTAGTTATAAATATCTTGACACCCGTTTATTCGTGCTACTGTACCTAAACTAGTTATGCCTTAAGTCCCTCACTTCTCTCTGGATTTGTATACTCTAAACTGTAAGATACCTAGCTATCATCTCCGCCTACACTGAAAGATTACATATCTTACTAGACTTATTTGGCCCTGGAGTATAGGTGACATAGTCCATTCATTGGCCAACACTACGCTATGGTTAGCAGAGCATGAATACTTCAGTGCATCAACGAATTCGCTCATACCCATTAGCGAGTAATCGCAACTGCACAGCAATATTCTTGTTCAATTTGAGCTGAGGTACAGAATTAGGCTTTGGGTGAGCAATTCCTCGGGAAAGAGTCTGGTAGAGAAATGAAGGTTCCTTGTAAAGCGGAGAGCTAAACATACCTATGTTGTCATAGTCAGCACGTCTGCCATCTAGCACAAATAGAACCTTTTCTAATCTATTATGACGACTATATCCTCGAACAACCCCATACCAACATTATGATATTGAGGGGAGTCACATCGCTTTCCCAGTATCGTCTCGCCCTTCCCGACCCGATTGGACGGCTGCAAGATCTATATTGTTACACCAGCTGAGGCTGCCAGCAGATGTGAGATAGCTCGAAGGAGGGGTATACAAAAATCTCCTATAGTAGATACCGGCTCTGTTCAATCACCCTAAGAGTATATTATGATCTGTACACCCTTATGTATCATTTTTTATCGGTGATGAATGGGTGGCTGCCCTACTGTCCTCTATATTGACGATCCACACGCTAGAGAACTCCTATTACCACTCACTGTCATTCAGTGACGGACCCGAGCACGCACCTGAACTACGATAGTATCAAACTTTATGGCCAGATACACTTCTTATCATCCAGCCTTTCTGAGTCCCTGGGCTTATGCCTTCGCTCAACCTTTTAATTTGTACGAGTAAACTGTAGAGCTTGCGCCCGGACATGGCATGACCTTAGAACGCGTGAGCATACAAACAATTTTTCCCTAATTTTCCATTAGTATGGACCGGGATCCTAAATAGTTTTCTTTGTTGTTTAATGAAATATACACTAATATGCTATCGTGTAGATCCCAGATATACACTAAATCGCTCCTCTCACATCCATCACTATTCCATCAAAAGCGCTACTTATAGGTATTTGTAACTGTACAGAGAGCAACTTAACACACTATATAATCATGTCAGAGCGATCCATGCATTTTTAGCCTAGGTTGTTCCATCTTTACGACAGGACCAACTCACTCCGAGAGAAAATTGGCCAGCTAGTGCCCGCTCGCTTCGTTTTCGACATACGAATGGTAGTCATTTCAGTAGTAATGAAACAATCATCTTTCGTAGATCAACCTCTAGCCAAGAGATGTTATGACACAACACCAGACCTAAATATCTGTAGAAATCCCGATTTTTGTGAAGAGAGGATGATCCTCCTTATCGGCGAACACACCTGGCGAAAATGCTATTGCAGTCCCGAGAGAGACCATCTCGGAGCGCTATGCGGAGGGTTCTGATACTCAACGACACTTCGGGTGTAAACGTGCCGGAGTCAGTCCATGCATCAAACATCTGGCGCCACCTCATTCTTCTTTACCTATTCAGCGTTGAATTCAGGTGTATTGTGAGCCAATAATAGATCACGACATTAACCAGTAGCGCTGCGATGACTCTATACCCATAAATAAGTTTACAGCGTAATAGCTTACAACGGTCCTTCCAAGCCAGAATCACTACACATAATACTTTCTATTAGAATGTATAGAGTTTTCTTCATGTCGTAGAGGGCAAGGAGTCGATGGTATAGGATAACTAAACGAGAAAGATTATGCGAGGTATACAACTCATTCGGTATCTACGTTTATCAAAACGGTGAGCTGATTTTATCCATTGTATTTACAAAGAACTCCTAATCTTTGTGGAATATACTATTTGACCAGGATCCCTTAGTATTCTCGAGGAGTACGGACTCAACATTTATTAGATGGAACATCTCAGTTGCGGAGACCGAGACTAATATCCGATATTCTCCTCGTGCACAAGATATTACTCATAACACACCTACCCACCTCGTGATTAAACATACGCTAAAGATATTTTCTCCTCGTATAAGATTTGCTGATACTCTGCGTATATAGTCATTGCATGGTTACCTATCTTTTGCGGAGGTTATCCCCCGATATCTAACCATGGTTCCGTTAACTATTATTCAATGACGGTACTTTTACTAAAATGCATCTCTATAATAAAGCAAGCTGCTAACTTCCATTAGATAGGCTACATCCTATTACAACGCCACATTCAATTCTCTCACTGATATATCAACACTTTGCAAATCACAACTCTGTGCTGCCACTACTCTCATATATCTGATCAAAGAGTACTGAAGCGAACCTGGTGTAAACGACCCGCGCCACGAATGTCATGATAAACAGAACCAAAACGTGCGAGATCTGTTCTATTCTTCACCTTTCACTTCTGGCGCTAAAATTGCTGTGTTACATTATTTTCAACAGTTGCATGGTAAGCTTACTCTTGAACTCCTAATTCAATATGAGATCTTGTGGCCTCTTTACGACCCCCATTATATTTGATGTAAGTAAATACTCTTGCCCCACCACACTGTATAAACAAATGTATCTCAAACTTAATCCCACGCTCCTTCTATATCTCATATACACCCCTAATAATAACTAATAAAGAGAAGTACCTCCGGTACTCAGACATCAGGTCAGGAGGCTTTCTGTAGCCGCAGAGGGCGTGTGTCACGAGATAGCATTACAGATCTCCCGTGTGAAACGCATAGCAGAACTATTTATTCCCCATTGAAATCTCTAGAAATTGTTAATACTCCAATTATACGAACTGAAGTGCCTAAATTAATTTTCTCACCTAGTCCTGAGGAAGAACTGGGAACACCTCCGTACCTAACTGACAATACCATTAAGAATTTTTTGGAATGGGAAAAGTCTCCGCTAATGTTTCCAGAATCGCGCACAGAACCACCTTTAGCGGAAACAGAACATGAAAGTGTACACTTCGGCTGACGGAAGAAAACCTCATCTATTGGATCCCTATGAGATGGGAACGAAGCGAAACAATGAGCAGAGGTTGACTTTTCTAGAACAGTGGCTGCGACAACTTATCGAGCATAGGAGAGGCCACCTTCCGCAATCGACCCACCTCACAATTGAACACTCTATTAGGCGTTAGCTTAGCTATTTTCAGATCTGCGGAAGAGCAAAAGTGAAGTAACCGTAATAAGGTACCACTGTAATGCATCGAACCTACTATGCAAAACTAGATCTCTCTTCACTTTTAGGCCGGCGAATATTCATGTTCGTATAGCAAGAGAGATCTTATATGTGTTGAACTGGTTTTATGAGAGAAGGTCATCTAGTATTCTTTATGAGTTGAATACACGATTGATGTATATTATGAGTGTCTTAAGTATTTTAATGGTTATCTACTATCCAATTTACTCTTCCTTAACTTAAAAAACGTACTTGATTAAACTTATATTCTTCGTACTTTCTACCATTGTATCCAGTAATATAATTTCTCGTTCCTCTGCAGTAGTCGGCTTTGATATAATCATAGTTTCTTGCGTCATTTAGTTGCAAGAACTGGGCATAGGAGTTGCCTACACCCAACAGGATCTGACTATCACTTAATAACACGAATTTACGAAAAGCGCGGCGAAAACCATTTCTATCTTCTGGGATAGCGTATATCCTGTTTATGGAAGCGAAGAGACACCAAGTACAGTCGTCATATACGAAACCAACATAAAATTTAAACACAAGTGACTATTGCACAAGATCACCCTTATATTTAATAATGACCTGAAATCAATCGCACGACCTTTAACAATGAGTTGTATTAAGTTGCTGACTTTTGTCGAAAGATCTAAATATTATATGTACTTTGCTAGATCTTAGTTAATAAAATAATATCCTTATAATTGTTTTTATTGGTATATTTAATTGTTTTTGAGAAACAATGTGACGCTGTTGACGTACATGTATAGGTGTGAATGATTACCCACTAATGTGGAAAGGTTTTGGAGGTATTACTAGCAGTTTACCGGAGTTCCTGTTGTTTAGGTGGAGACTAAGCGGAGATTGTCATTCGTTATGAACTATATATTAAAATAGGAGTCTGTCATTCTGAGATCTGATCTGGCTCTTTTCAATTGGCGACCACACTGTCGCAATTTACTACTTTTATGGTTAGGTAAAATGCTAGAGAGAGATTTGTTGAACGGTTATATTATTTTCTATATTCTGGTTACCTTCTTTTTTTTTTTAAAGTTTTACTAATGTGCGAATTAACCTATTGTGATCACTTAGAGTTAACAAATGTTCTCAGATACCACCAATCATGCTTGCCCGGTTGCAAACCTCGTACTCTGGTAGGTTGTGAGACACCTTGGAAATCTGTTTAATTCGGTATATGATTCCTGGTTGCATAATGAAAACAGAACCATAAGAGTTTAAAACCGATTTATTTTGGCCATCCTTTCGAAGATGTACCAAAGGCAACTGACGTATGAAGTAACCAGCATACACCCATGTCTTGTTTTCCTCTCCATTTTTCGAAGTGGCTTATACCGACAGGCCCCGTATACCCTGACGAAGGTTCCCTACCATAAAGGAATACACCGCACCCTTCTTGACTTAACTTTTAAGGCTGAAGACGCCCTTAAAGCTGTTGCAGAAATTTATAAAGAAGTTAAACACCAAAACCCAGATGCTAAATTGTTCATGGTATTGCCATTCCACGACTTATGCTTATTACAAACTAATCATCGTTGTATTGCCTGCACAGGGTTACACCCTTGCATTCGCACCATGAAGGTTCCAAACAGCGTAGAAGTGATTAGTAATATACTTGTACCAAAACCTTCTCAGTACCATTGAAACCAAGACGAAGGCTATCATGAGGGACCATATCACGAGGATGATACTAACACATGAACGGATCCGTAATAAACGAACTCCATCGTTCTGCATATCGATATCGCGTTTGGAGAGTAATACTCTGAACTAGAAAAGAGAACAAATAGTGCGCGATGTCAGCATGCGCTATCTGTTTTCCATATGA
>JABUQX010016584.1:0-13372 GCA_015478945.1 Trachelipus rathkii | reverse complement strand
AATCATTATTTCATTTTTCTGTACTATCACCTTATCGATATATTAATAGACGAGCATACAGTTGGGAGCATCACATTGAAATTCCTTTATTCACTTACACTTTATTAACAAGTTATCACTTTCCTTTTATTCCAACATTTCAACCAAACAAATTATAAAAATCTTTAATAAATTAAGCACCAAATGGCCTAACTTCCATCCCCCTCAAGAACCACAAATTATAACATCACCCAATTTCAAAAGGAATTTGCATTAACAAGAGTTCTGAAAGCCACTGCGCAAGCTCTAAATGAGCCATAGTATTTTAAATGGAAGAAATGAAACAGTTCGGCATTGAGAAAGACAGGGACAGGTGACAACAAGAGCTATTGATAATACGAAAGCCTCTAAACCACATATATCCTCCATAAGTAGATTGTTTTCGAATGAAATAACCCTAAGACAACGATCATACTCAACGAAAGGAGCTTAAAAGAACGCCACCCCAATAAAAACTAGAAAACATATTACGTTGCATTCTAAAGACTATTCTGAAGGCGGATCTCTCTGAATACCTTTATCATCAATATAGTAAAAAATTATAATATATAGAATAATATATTACAATAATATAGATTATACTAATAGTAATGAAACAATAAAATGATCCTATATAAGAAAAAAGTCAACTGTGATTAACCAATAAAGAATATAAATGACACAACGACAATAGTTTGGAAGAATTAAACACGTAGAAAGAATTGAAGATGTAGAGCATTGAAGAAACATTATATATATATATATATATAATAATATATATATATATACTATATATATACTATATAATATATATATATATATATATATATATATATATATTATAATAACATTTCTAAATGCAATAAATATTCCAATACATTCTAAATGTGAGAAGAATAAAATGTAATATAGATGAATATTCATAAGATAAACACATAAAAAGACGAATACAACCTAACGCTATGCAATACCTAAATATATATTTGTCAACCTGTCATCCTAGACTTTCAATAATTACCATATTTCCATATATTAACAATAGAAAAGGAATTTCTCTTGAGGAAAAATATCATAAAGGTTTATTATTAAATTACCCATTCATATTGGAGTAGAAAGTTTATTATTCACTACAACCTTTACTGTATATCAAAATTAAAAAAATATACAATTATTTGAAAGGGGAAAAAAAATTAAATGAAATATAAATATTTAATTAAAAAGGTTTAAATAAATAATTATAATAATAATAATAGACTAATAATACAATGTAATAATAATCAAAACTAATGATTATAAATAATACAAATAATCGATAACATTAATGAAGAAAAATTAAATCCTACGGCAAATATTACATATAATTAATCAATATTAATAATAATACGAAATAATAATATAATAATAATAATAATAATTAATAATAATAATTAATAATATATAATAATAATAATAAAAATAATTTAAATAATAATTTCGTAACATAAGCATCCATTTTCTATTCATTTCTCTGCACAAACTATCTTTTTTTATTCTTATTCTGCACTTTTATTTCAGATATAAATCTATTATAAGAAACATTTATTTGTAATTTTAAATTTTGATGAGATTCACGAGGTCCCTATCGCCAAAAAATAAATTCAAACCTTATCCTTTCAATATCAACGATCAATAAAAACTCAAGCTGCAGAACAAAAACAAAAAAAAACAATGAAACTTTACGGACTTTATCCTCTATTGATTGTAAAAATTCAAGATAGCTAACAAAATCTCGTTTCAAAGTCTCTTCCGTTCTATTTTTTTTTTTTTATTTCTTTATATTAGTCATGACAAAACAAAACGCGAAAAACAAACACAACGAATATACTATATTTTTTTACTATTTCTTTAATATTCATTTGACAATCACGAACCAATATCAAATTCATACCAATCCATTTCACTTTTTCGTTCTTCTAATAATTGATGCTTATTTATCACAATTTTTTAGCTCTCATTTCTTATAATCCCAGCAGCAGTCTAATTAATTCTACTTTATATTATATTGAATCGATAAGAGCTAAGAAATGATGGCGGTATGAAGAAGAAAGAGGTAGAAATAGCGGGAGAGGAGGAGGAGGAGGAGGAGGAGGAGGACGGAGTAGGAGGAGGAGAGGAGGAGAGAGAGAGAAGAGAGACGACATAGTTTTACAGAAGAAAATTTTTCCTCAAAGATCTCAACAGATCTTCACCACTTCCACCCCCCACTATCAAGGCATGCTTCCACAATCCACATAAAATCTTCACTCAGGAAAGTGAATACACTCTCCCTTAAAACAGACTGTTACAAGAACCATGCTAAAAGACGCGGGGAGCGGGGCTGAATAAGGAAAGCAAGAACAGGCTCATATTGTTTTCCCAATTCAATTTAGAAGAAAATTCTTTCCCCTAACCAGCCCCCTCATATTCCATTTCTTTCAAATTAACCCCGTTAATTTTATCACATTCTCCTCCTCATATCCCTTTTGATCATTGCGCAATCCAAAAAGAAAAAAAAAAATAATAAAAAAAAGGAACAAAATAAAAAAATATTAAATGCCGACAGCATAGGTACACCTATAGTCTTTCTCTACCAACCGATATTCAAAAGAAAATTTCTATTTAAAGAGAAACTATTTCATTACACACACCACAACCACACCACACACACACACACCACACACACACCATCACCACACATCACACGCACGCACGCAAACGCACACGCACACACACTACTCACTCACAACACTCACTCCACAAATATATAATTTATATACTAATTACTGGTGTATATATATATCATATAATAATATTACTATATATATACTATATTATTAATATATATATATATATACATATATATATATATAATAAAATATATATATTAAATACATATATATATATATAAAAAAATAACATGTATATAATATATATATATATATTATATAATGATATACTATAATATAATATATATATATAATATATAATATATATATATATATATATATATACTATACTATATATATCATAATATATATATAATTTATATATAATATAAATATAATATATATAGTATATATAATAATTAATATCATATATATACTATATATCTAAATGCTTTTAAATATCCAAAAATATTAATAATTTTTACTATACTTTATTTTTTATATTTGTAAAACAATATGCTGTAAGAAATAAATATTCTATGAGGTGAGCTCTTCTTGCCTTGCGACTCTGACGCTCTACCTACGAATACAACACATAAAATCTTTCATACTTTCATTGTAAGGTAACACCATTTTCTAATTGATTTAAATTGAAATACTATTAAACAATAAAAGTGTATTATTAGAGTATATAGTTATAAAGAATAATATGGCTAATACAGATTCTAAAGATGACATACAGAAGTATATTTTATACTTTAAAAAGGTAGTATTAAAAACTTTATTTCAGAGTAACAAGTTTTTCTCTTACTTGATTAGAAGTGCGAGGCGCAACAACAAAACAACAATAACAAAAAAAAAAAAAAAAAAACAATTACTATTTAATGAATTTTTTTTCCTGTTAAAATTTGAACAATTAAAATTAAATTGCAATTGAATAAATAAGATAGAGGTACAAAAAAAAAATTAATTCAAAGTTAATTATGTACATTAAACAACCAGAAATTTAAATAGAAAAACATTGAAAACAAAAATGATATAATTTTTTATAAACAATCAGGACCATAATATAACTGTATGCTGAAGTGAAAATATCAAACTTTCGTCCTATACAGTTTCAATTTAGGTTTGCATTAAAGGATGCGAGATATATATTTGTTATAAACTAATCAACTCAAACTTTTAAAGTCAGATATAAACTGTATGTATATTGTATAATGCCTTCAAGTCAAATGTGACTATCTACTTAATAAAATACTATAATTCTTTTTCCCTGAACTTTAAGCTGTTATTTGAAAAAATTGACTTGGAAAATTTCCAATTGATATCATAAATATAATGAACTAGAACTTATCAAAAAACCCCAAAAACTAGGAAAAGAACCATCAAACCTTCAAACCCTTTTACATAGACAAACTCCTTCTATAATAATAATTATAATATAAACTCTAATAAAAATCATTCAAATATTTTCTTGGTGAGTTGTTATTATCCTTTTCAAATTGACTAAACACTTTTTTCATTTTTTTGTAAAGTTAAATTAAAAAAACTGATCATAATTATTATTATTATATATTGTATATCTATTATAATTATTATTATTATTATATATTATTATTATGATTATTATTATTATATTATTATTATACAAACTTGACATAGTTAAATTTATTTTTTGATATTATTCAACACCCCTAACTAAAAAAATAAATCATGAAATCAATCTAATCTAATAATATTTGCAATTTCAATATTTAAATTATTTATTAGTAACCAAAAAAAGTATTTATTTAAATAAAATAACAATGTTATTTTCTTACTGTTTTTTATACTTTTAAGACCATATATAACTCGTAATCATATAATCATCTGATATAAGATAAAAATAACTGGTTGTTAAAGTATTTTATTTTCTTTTAAAGTATGCTTTATAATGCATAACTATTAAGTTTCGTTTTATGAAGTAAACAAAAAGATGGCGATCTAGACTGTTACACCGATAGTTAAACGACTATTACAGGAAAGCAAGTATAACATATATACACACGCCGCACATAAATAAAAAAAGATTTTTCAGAGCATGTTAGGATAACTTTAACAATAAAATAACCGTTTAGGATTAAAGATTTTATAAGGAAATCAACAAAATCGTTATTAAAGATTTAAAAAGTGAAATCAACCGCTATTTACCAGTTGCTCTCCTGTATCTAAAAATTTTTTAACTACCCGGTGATAAACACTCTAGCTGCATTGATTAACCATAAAACGAAGCTTAATAGTTTGTAATATCACAAAAAGCTAATATTTAAAAATTAATAAAAATCTAACTTAAAATTGTTCCACTTACTAATTACTATATCTAAAAAATTTCTTCACACATTTGAATAGTTAAAGATTTTACAATAAAGCACACCCCGAGTAGGGTTAAATTTGAGTTCACAAATGAACCACATTAATAAAAGATTTACTAGATTAGAAAACCGGCTAAGTCAAAGATTCTGTTAGAAAACGCGACAAACCAGTACTTCGTATATCCAACACAATCGCAACGAACACTGTCAATCCAACCACCACACGGTTATTTAAAGAATTTACTACACAGCAGAAAGCTAACTACTTTAAGACTAAACATTATTCTAGCACACACTACACCCCCCCCATACCACACCAGTTCATACAAGTCCCTACACCAGATTAACTTCTATTCTTATAAATAGTTGACTTAAATCATGAAAAAACAACAGCCTTTAAATCTTTATTAAACCAGCAAACAACGGTATGCACCAAAAATAGTTCCTACACACCCTCTAACTCATCCACATGTAAAACCTCTACAACCTACGCGAAGCTACTCAGTATTAACTCTCTCACTAACCATCATTATCACCACGTCTACAACTTTATCAATTACACCTTATTATACTTTAATAAAAAATATTTAATAAAAAAAATATTAAGTTTCAATTTCTGATTTAAACACTATAGTATAAAACTTAACAAGTTCAATAAAATCTTTTCCATTTGTCTAATCAAAGAAAATCAAAAAAAAATTTTCCAAAGCGCAAAAATTATAACATTGGACACCAATCACAATATTAAAAAAGTCTATCAAAATTCATACTAAAAAATTCTGATCAAAATTACACCTTTCACTAGTTAAATATAAAAGCTTTCTGAATAATTTTTTTATAAATAAAACAAAAAGCTATAATTAATAATAATTAAGTGATATTACGTGTTATTATTACTAGCCCGGATGAATAAAAATCTATATCCATCACAATCATATATAATTATATATACACTATATATACTCAATATATTATATAATATAAATAATACATATATATATAATATATATATATATATATAAAATATTATATATATATATATATACTATAAATAAAAAAGAACATATTATATAACCAATACAGCCATTCCTGGATGAACCAAACCTCATTGTGCTGAAGAACAATATAATTAATTAATTAATATATAATTATTTAACATCTTTTTTATCATTAATAATAATAATATCATAATCATAATAAAATACTATTATATCAAATACAACTTCAAACTATTCATAAATATATAATAATATAATAACTCATACGTGAATAACTATACCTCTCTTCATATACTACCTATATTAATTAATCCCAGCCGTGATATAATAAAAATAATATTATATATCATATAATATATAATTATTACAATATATATAACTATATATACATAAATACTTATTATATCATTATATATATATAATACTATACTAGCTATATATATAGCCTATATATATACAATATATATATATGAATTATATTATATAATATTTTGCAATTTAATTCAAATTACAATTCAATAGGACTTACAAGGAAGGAGAAAAACGGTATGCTGCGTTTCCCCTCAGTTTTAAAACTATTCCAAATAATAAAAGGGTGAGAGAAATCATGGTGGACACCTATTTATGAATACCCAAAACAGACACTCTCGCGCCACATGTTCAGTTCCTTTTTCTTTAATTTATGTAATATCCCCAGACGTGTTTTTCATATTTTATCTCCCTATTTACGAATGTCGATGGCTTCCTTTTATGGACTATCTTTCTTTTTAGTCTTCTTAGGAGGATAAAGCTTTTTTATTTGCCAGTCGGGGAATCCTATTCTCTAATAAATAATGTGTGTGCTTGCGTGTTTGTATGTAGACTCAATCGCGCGCGCAAGATACTCGGCGCAGGGCGTACGAGGCGCGAGGTCAGGGATCTGAGTCGCTGTCGTGGTAGTCGTGTCAATGGTTTTACGTGAGTCTGGTAATTAGTGTGGCGGATGCTCCGTGGCGATGCGTGCGAGTGGTAGTCCCGGAGCTCGAGACACTATCCTGAGTCTGCAATGTGGTATAAGCGGAGTGGTACGTGTATTTAAGTTCGAATATATATATATAGATTCCGTGTAAGTGAGTATTGTCTCAGTATAAAGTACGGTGAAGTCGGAGGTCGAAAATTTATAGAAATCTATTATAATTATTATATTGTTAATTATTTAATTATATTATTATTAATATATATTTAATTTAATTATTATATGATATTTATATTATTTAGTTATTTATTATTTAATGATATTATTATATTAATTATTATTATTATTATATTTATATTGTTTAAGATTGAGATGCGATAAACATTAGAATTACTTAATAGACTGTTTAATTTTAAAATGGAGCTTGACTGTATAACCTAGCTAAATTGTAATAATAATATTTATTTATTTATAATTTACATATATATTTATCATTGTTGCGATATTTCTCCTCGAGAACTGATTTACAATATTGATTTATATAGTTGATGTAGTTGCTGCTGATACTGCGCGCCACTATCTGCAGGTTTTATATTTTCCTTGCAATTTTAGTACAGTTATCGAGAAATTTATGTGGCCGTGATTTCTGGACTCTAGATCTCAGTGAGTGCTAGTCTCCGCGTATATGTGCGAAGTAGTATTAGAATCATCTGTATACCGAGGTTCGGGTCTTGTCAATTATTTATTAAATGTTATATTTTTAGTAGTCTTTTTTGCAAGTTTTGATAACTGTTTTTTTCAAACATTTAAACTTAACAAGTATATATAAGGAATATGTAACACTAAATAGTGATTTACTATTATTCAAAAGATTCGAAGAACATTTTCTAAATAAAAATAATTTAATGTACATACAATAAATTGGTTAGGAAGTCTCGAATTATAATATATACATTCTGGGACATTTTTTAACTTGCTCCACTGTGGACTATAAGCATAAATTTAATAACTTTTCGTTTCTCATATGAATATAAGTTTCAAAATCTTTACACTAATGTTTTAGCTTTAATTTTTAATACAATAATTTAAAATGTATACAGTAATGAAAGAAGGCTACATAATTATAAAAAGCTATATAATATTTCTATACATAGTTAACACAAGATTGTTTGCTTTTATATATTAACTTATACTTTCGTCGAAATAAATATACTATTTATCATTTTTTGTGATTATTAAATGATGATAAGTTTGAGAAAAGTTTACTCTCGATGTATCGATGCTGATCGCGAGCAAAGTCGCAAGATTTTCCTCGATCACCGATGGTTAAGTATCGCGGCGACAGTATTGCGCCTCAGAAAACGTCTTGTGTCTCAATATCCTTTTGCTTGTATTACTCTTAGGTAGCCGAGACCTCTTCGGTTTATAGAATTCCTCTAATGCGCGCATGAAGAATTGTCAAGTAATTCTCGTGGAAGACTCTTCTGCGTGATATCAGCCCAGAGATATTCATTGTGTCCTGTCTACTCCGATGAAAGATGCTACCCAGTTTCTACTTACTGAAAATAGTGAGTCGATAAACCTCCCTAGAGAGTTATATGTAGACAATTCAGAGGAAGTTGGGGCCTTAGTCGCCGAAGACAATTTGACGAAAAGTGGCAAGTCGTGCTTGTTCTATCTAATTGTCATTCGTACTAGAGAGTCTTAAATATGTACTGTATAATGACGCCCAAAGGGATGTAGTTTTTGCTGAACCATTAGAATAGCTGAAACTAGGTGAAGCAGCAACCAACGACACGTAACTCGTATACAGACCTCCACTCTCGTAAAAAGGGCGTTTCGTCCTTAAATTTGAAATTAATTCACCTAATATATACTAATTAATTAGATAGGGTAATGATCTGACTATGTGCGTAATCAAGCTTCAAATAAGATTGGTCTTTTAGTCAGAAAAACAAATAATATTAATTTATATTTATTAGATATTTAATTATATATTATAAATTATTAATTAATTGGTCTATTTTTATTTGTGATATTTATAATAGTTTTTTTCATTTATTTTGAAACCTTTAGATTTAATAATTTGATATAAAACCAAGAAATATATATATATATATATATATATATATTTTGTTTTATTTTTTGTTTTTATATACGTTGTTTCATAATTTATTCATAAATTATTTTTCAAAATTTTTCTGGTAAAATTTTTACTATTTTTTTAAAAATATTGTTTTATAAAAATAATATTGTTACTCTACGACCCCTCCTGTCTATGCAGTAATGATCTCAAAAGATAAAATAGTTACACAAACGTTATATCACTCAAATTAGCCTCCCTCTCCTATAGCGAGGCTTGCGCTATATTGCTTTTAATTGACTTACTGCTATACTTAGGTGATTATATAAATAAGTTATCAAAGCAAGTTATTATGTTAGTACAAATAATAAAAATAATGTGCTATATATTATAACTATACTGTTAAAGTGCTAAGAAAAAGGTAATAGTGTATATAATAAAAAAAAAAACTTAACTTCACTTAAGTCCCATCGGTATCGTGATTAATACTACTCCCTAAGCTCCTCCAAAAGCCATTGTGAAGAATCTTCTGTGAACCTTAGCTCGGGTATAAATTATTCCTTGCATGCACCTACAAGAGTAGGTGGATGCAAGCAGTATTTTTTATTTATTTTTTTTATGTTCAACATCAATTCTTATTAGTTCTACAAAAAGGTATGTTTTTCTTATCTATAGGAACTGTCCAATTCCTATTGGTTCTACAAAGACATTTTTTTTCCAATAGGAACTGTCAAATTCCTGTGGGTCCTACAGAAACACAATTTTTCCAATATCAAATATTCAATTCCTGTTGGTCCTAGAGAACACATTTATCCAATAAGAACTGTCCAATTTTAAATTATTTTATATTCTCAATATAAAATTTTAATAGTTGTATATCATGTTAGTAGATTATTGATGAATTTGTTTAGACTGCTTCTAAATATTAAATGGCCTTATGCACTTTTCGATTAATATCTTTATATTTCGCTTCAAACATAAAGAACTCGAGATTCTTTTTATTAATAGTCTATTGAATAAATATTTCAGCCTTCATCTTATGTATATCATTATTCTAGATATCTTTCTTTTTCTCTCATTTTTCTCTTTCCATTATATATATATATATATATTATATATATATAATATATATATATATATATATATATATATATATAATTATATATATATATAATATATATATATATATATATATATTAGAATTAAAATATTTACATGCAAAGTTAGTAGTGAATCAATATTTATAAATACTCTACTAATGTTAGCTTACTACAGTATTATGCCGAGATTATGGCATAAAACATCTTATTTGACACCCATACACTAATCTCTTTCCCCAGCCTCTAAACCCATTTTGATGAGAAATAAGGTATAATTGTAAGAATAATACTTATATAAAATAATTTATAATTCTCAAAGTTATGTTTAAAAACTTATAAGCTTCTATGAAGCCCTTAAGATGTAAGTAGTATGCTTGTCTTCTTCACTTTCTTATTTAAATCAGTATCTGCATCGCTCTGGAAATAGATAATGCTCTTATATCAGTCATAAATCTACTTTAATTTGAAGGGCTCAATGCTAAGTATATTTCCCTATGTATCATTGAGTTCTTAGTGATACAAGATGTTGATAAAACTTTTACAATTGTATGCACCTGCCTAATTACAACCAGAATGGATCTTTTATGCGATTCACTCACATAAGAGTTTTCGCTATTTTTGATTAATTCACTATTCGATTACTAAATGATATAAGTGAAGTATCTTTTATGACTAAATCTTTGAGAATCATTAGCTCTTATCACTTAGCTATAAGAAGCTACAAATAAGAATATAAGTATACTAATGGATCTTGCTAATATATGTAGTTTTCTCTCTATCATATATAGCGTGTATATAAAATAGATAAGTAAATGTGATTAGTGAGTGGTTGTTCTGCATCTTTTCCTTATTTATTATATTGGCTGGTGAATTTATGCTGATATAGTGTAATCTCTCTATGCATTTCATTATTAGATACTATATTGGTCAATAATATATATATAAATTTATATAAACCCTTTGTGAATAACATCGATGAGTTTCATAAGTAGATATTTTGGTTATGTATCTTATATGTAGATTACTATGTGAATAAGTTTACTATTTGCTCTAAGTTGTGCAGTAATCGTTTTGCAGATCTTTGAATTTTTATAATATATATATATATATATATATAATATTATATATATATATAAATAGATATATATAATATATATATATATTTATATATATATATATATTATATTATATGATATATATATATATTATATATCCTGTTATGTTTTACACCTCCGTCAGTTTTGTTGTGTTTCTTTTTATTTTTGTTTTTTAATTTATTGATAGTTTATGATACAAACAATTAATTTAAATGCTAACGAACAGGATTCAAAAGTTTGAAATATTTTAAATAATTTTTAAGAAAAGGAAAAAAGATCATTTTTGGAGGAAAAATGTAACGAAAATTTGAGATAGGGAAATAAATTATGTTTGAGGATATTTTTAACCAATAAAAGATAATTATAAATTATTTGTTAAAAATTTAAACAATTTAAAATTTAAACAAAAAAAATATAAATGCGTCTTAAAAATAAAATAAAACTTTTATAAAATGAAGTAAATATGGATTATTTAAGTTATCCAAATTATTATTAATGAAAAACTATATAAAAATAAAGGACGATATTTCGCTTTGACTATTTGCAAAGTTTACCTATATTGCAGAAAGCGTAAGGCTAAAGAATCGTAAAAGTCTATAGCGGGTTGAAATATGCATGAAATGGAACGCAGCATGAGAATTCTAAACTGCCTCTAAAGAAAATAATTTTGTTCATATATTGTTGTTTCGTAAAATTTTGTGAGAAACAGTTAGAAATATCCCGTTGTAGAATAGCAGATTATAACAACTATTTTCGCGTAAAAAAAAAAAACAAAAAACAAAAAAAAAAAAAAAAAAAAAAAAAAAAGATAAAATGAAAAAACGAATAACACAGAAATAACATTATAGATAAATTATACCTAAAATAACGCATCTAAAGTGAAACAATGTAAACACCTCCTAACTAACCACCAACCTAAACCATAACCATAAACCTAACCTAAACCTAACCTAACCTCTGCACAACCATAATTTATAAACGCAGCCATTTGTTGGACGAAAGGCCGATTAAATAATTTTGCGAGTTTCTATGCGCAGTTAAAGATGAGAAAAATCAGCATGGCGAAAAGAATGAGAAATGTTAAAAAAATATTTGTAGTTTTATTAAGCACAATTAATAATAATAATCAATAATAATAATAATAATAATAATAATATAATAATCAATAATTAATAATAAAATAATAATTAATAGATATAATAATTAATAATAATATAATAATATAACTAAGAAGAAGGAAGAAGAAGCAGAGAAGAGGAAAGAAAGAAGAAGAAGAAGAAGAAGAAAAGAAAGAAGAAGAAGAAGAAGGAAAAAGACCGGCTAGCAAAGACTTTTTACAGTCACTCAAGCGTAGTCTGTTTAGTATTTTTGTTTTATTTTAATTGTTGGATGTGTCTACTGTTATTTAAAACAAACCTGTTATGTATTTTTGAAATAAGATATTATTTTACCTATTTTATATGTAACATATGAGCTTGCTCACTTAGAGCAGATCTGCTTCTTAAGCAACAAACATCATAGTTGATTTAATCAGTATTTTTTTTTATTTGTTTATTTGTGAGGATTTTTGCTCTTTCTAGTCAAACATTATGCCTAGTCTGTGCAATCAGTACAGGTTTCTGCCTTCCAAACATCATAGTGCTTGCAAGTGGGTGAAATTGGATTATATATTTCCTACTCAAACGAACCACGAGAAACCGGGTAAAATGATCGATTAGAAATTTAGGATCACCATTGCTGTAGGAGCAGATATAGTTCCTATGCGGAAAACATCAAAGCCATCAACTTATGGTTATTCAGCGTGAACGATTAGAATCACGTCTTAAGAACAGTTATGTTCTATATACAGTTATTCATTACGTGATTTGTAACAGATGTTCTTTGCGTAACATCAAAGCTATTTATTACAGGTTAAGGCGAAAGTGCGCTCGATGATATCCCCATTTTAGAACGGATACTTTCGCAACCATGAACATCAAATGAAGAAGAAGAAGAGAGAAGAGAAGAAGAAGAAGAAGAAGAAGAGAAGAGGAAAAAGAGCGAAAGAAGAAGAAGAAGAATGAAAGTAATTAGTTTTTTTTTTTAA
>JABUQX010016583.1:70000-124366 GCA_015478945.1 Trachelipus rathkii | reverse complement strand
TTGACTTTTCTTTTTTATTATTTTCCCCCCAAAATTTTCGAATCTGTTCTAAACAGTAAACTATTGAAACATATTTTCCTAATCCTATATCTAAATTTATGGTTTTTGAAATGAACGTCCAACTGTTGATCTTTTTTATTCTTTCCTTTCTCTTTATTTTTACATTTTACTTTGCCTCTACACATACTGAGAGCTCTCTATTGAATCTGGAACAAACGTCGATTTCTACACTTTCTTTTCTATTCCAACTCTTTTACTAACTTTCACCTATGACCTTCTGACTTCCGATTATCATTTTATAACTTATTTACTCTTATGGTAAATGCTTCCACCCTTCTTAACTCTTTTGCATTTCAAAAAACATAATTCAATTAAACTGGCAGCTGGTATAAAGATGGCTTTGAATCAACCAACTATTAACCGCCATCGTATTTTTAATGAAACTTAGGCAATATTGTTGATTTCATTGATTTAAAAATTCAATTCCTTCATCTATTTACTAGACATAGTCTTCCAAATTGCAGATCCATTGTTCTGGAAAGATGTCTTTAAAAATTTTCTACATTTCTCTTAAATAGTGAGTTAGGACTCTGCTTTCATGAAGGGTAATAGTTTCAAATTATTTAATATCTTCTTTTAGAAATAATCTTTAATTTTTAACGCCTCCAAATACGAGCAATCAGTAGCATAAGGTTCTTTAATAAAATTGATACAAAAATTCGAGACTTAATAATTCATTGAAGGGAGTGAATATAGAATTAGATTTAAAATGGCAAAGAATGAAAAGTTTACGACGCTATATATATATATATATATATATATATAATACCTAATACATTTATATATATATATATATTATATTAAGTATGAAAGATATATATATACTATATAATATATATTATATATATATATATATATATATATATATATATAGAAGTATATATAAACATTATATATATATATTATATATATATATTATATATATATATATATATATATAAATGATATATATAATTATTATTATATTATATATATAATATATATATATAATAATAATAAATAATAATAATAATAATAATAATAATAATAATAATAATAATAATAATAATAATAATAATAATAATAATAATAATAATAATAATAATAATAATAATAATAATAATAATAATAATAATAATAATAATAATAATAATAATAATAATAATAATAAGGATGCCACTTATTTTTCAACTTTTGATTTTTTTTTCGGGAACCGACCTAATTTTGTTTCATTAGATATAAAAATAACCTCTATCAATCTTCAGATCCACATAATAAAATTAACCCGTGATGGGTGACTTGCTCCCAAAGACTCCACAAAATAACATTCACCCATGGTGGGTGACTTGCTCCCAAAGACTTCAAGAGTCGATGTAATTCGACTGAAATTGAGCATAAAAGTATTAATAAGATATTCTCTTTTGATATACTGAAATTTAGAAATATAGCAATAAAAATCAAGAGTACTATGTTCAAGGTTTATTTGTAGATTAAGTTTACAGTTTTTTATTTAAATTATTATACTTATTGATTAAGTGTTTTTAAGTTAGTATTTGGAAACTTTCGGCTATATCCTTCAATAACCTGGAACAAAAGAAATATAATTAGACAAGTGAGAATTTGTGAAATCATTTTCAAGATTTTGACACTGTTCGTGAGTACTTATTTGTAAAAGATATGATTTTGTTAATCATCTTTTGTTATTACGTAATTAAATTCTGTAACAAGTTTAATTTCCCTCTCTGCTGCATCATTAATTACTTTCGAAATACGTATTATTTCTCTGCCTTTCAATAATGGTTCATTGTCTTGCCATTCCGACGTATGTAATTTTAAGAAATCTTCTCTTATTTTGAATCTCTTGAACATATTTATAGAATTATCGGTTATCAGCTGTATAAGGATATCATCATGTGAAGGTTCTGAAAACTTCTCAAGATCTGATGTCAGTAGAAACAATTTTTTGAGAATAACAACAATATTACCATCAAAGTTATAATTATATTGCACAAGTTTTTATGACAACTTTAAATTTTGTTCCATTATTCAATTCGTTATCAAATAAATAAAATAAAGCACATTTCTCATTCAAGTAGTAAGGTCGATTTGAAAACTTCTTCACTGTTGTGTTAGATATTTTTTTACTTGGGTACTCAAATAGTAATCTCCAAATATTTAAATCGCCTAATGGTTCCTTCTCAGCGCAGGAAGCTTTAAACTAGTAATTGCAGTAACACTTTATTATGAAAGAAATTTTCTCAAATAGTGCTACTGACTCTTGTGGTTCAAGTGGAATTGCTTACGAAATTTGTAAATTTTCAGAGCATAAATTCCTTTCGCCATCCATCTGGTGTAATGACAGTCTCTAGGCTTCTTGATAGTACACGAAATTTTATTTCCTAAAAATAGCAAAATTAGTTCCAAAATTTGTTTGTAATATTATTATAGTAGCAGTAGTAATTATTCATTGTGGCCACTTTCCAGACAGTTTACAATATCAAAAATTTATTATGTTTTGAAAATTTTCTTCATTCAAGACCTTTTCCATGTCTTTTATTCCATAATTGTAATTTTGTTTTATAATCTTGGGCCAGAAAATTTCCAATTTCCGAAACAATGGAATTTTTGGGTCAGTTGAAGAAGGTATTTCACGGAAAACTGTAGATAAAATAATTTCAACGACATGATATTTGTATTCCATGAAAAGTAAGTTTTATTTAATTTCGATTCTACACAAACGGCTGCTCCATTTATTCTGCCAGTGTTTGCAGCTATTGTATCAAACAGTAGTGCTTGAACGTTTTCTATTGAGTCCCAATTTTCAATGGCGTCTGTCGCTGCTGAACATATTTCCAAGCCCATGACCACTGGAATATGTGGAACTACTATTATTTTTTTTATTCTGTATGAAATGGCCATAATAGATAGACGTTCAACATTTTCACTCGATAAATTTTCTACGAGCTCAGTTCCAATGAATTTTAACTGAATGTAAGTTTTTTTTTTATTTATTTTTTTTTAGAAGAAAGTTCACACCTCACGGGCATAGCCCTATTCTAGGAGGGGAACTTCTCTAGGTAATTTCTACCTAGGATCCGAACTAGGATTCGAACCCGCGACCTTGCCATGCGACTCCGTCACTCTACAGTAACATATTCAATGAAATCAGCACTGTATTTGCGATATGTATTTCGTTGTTTTCGGATTGACGTTCTATTTATGACGAAATCGGAAGGATTTAAATAAACTGCTTCAACAGACCCGTTCACTAGATGAACTGCATCCTTTTCACTTATTTGACATATGTCGAGAGCTGCAAATAATTTTTTGGTCATTATTTCTTTTCGTGTTCATTTTTTCTCTGAAGTGTTTGGAAGTACAGAAATGTCACTATTTAAATTGGAATATATTTCTGATGTCTCAACTTCGATTTCATTGACTCCATCATCACTTACTCCTCTAAAACGGAAAACATAAATTAAGCAATTTTGTTATAATTTTCATTTAACAAAACCTATTTGCAAAGGTGGGCATTAACGCGTTAAAGCGTTAATCCGTTAATTAACTCGTTAATTTTTTCGTTAACTTTTAACGCTTTCGTTAATTTCGAAAAGAAGTAACGGACTATTAACGAGTTTTTTCCCCTACATCCGTTAACCGTTAACATTAATTTACGATTTATAAAATGTTCTATTAAAGATTTTAAATTGTCTTTACTGCAATCTGTAATGAATAAACTTTTTTTTTTTTTCATCTAATTTCCTAACGCGCCTCTCAATGGGCTCAAATGTGTTTATTTTGCTCGGTTATTAATCCAGTTTAGTAATGTTTAACCACAGGGTTGGAAAAAACCCGAGTTTTGAGGGAATGTGCTTACGTGCTGACACCACCCCTCGTTCAACTATATTCTCTTATGTCCTTAATACTAGCACTTTTCCTCACTGTGTGTTGGAAGCACGCAACATGTCCAACCCATTCCAAAAAAGGAACCCGCTCTGATAATTCTAACTATCGCCCTATTGCTCTCACTTGTATTCTATCTAAGATTTTGAAACCCTTTCTCACTCTCACTTCTTAGACCATCTGGGAATCTCATTCTCTCTTTCGATCGCTAGTACGGCTTTTGGTGTTTAAAGTCTACTGGCGATAATACTCCTATTTACGATTTTTATGGTTTTTTCGCTCTTAGGAACTACTGGCAGAACTTGCGTAGTGGCGCTTGACATATCCAAGCATTTGACCGGGTATATGGCACGCATTATTGCTCTCCAAGCTCCCCTCCTTTCCTCTTCTCTTTGTTACTTATGTCTAGCTTTCTTTCAAGTAGCTAAACATCGCTATGGTTGATGGAGCGACTTCTCTTCTTTTTCTGTCAATAAGGGTGTACGCAGGGTTTCGTCTCATCTCCTACTTTTTCCTACTTTTCATTAATGATCTTCTCACTGCAACATCTAACTCTATCCACTACATGTGCCGAATGACTCGACCCTTCATTGTTCAACTCATTTCAATTCTGGCTCAATCTTTTACTTCTAGAATCGCTTCTCGTCTTAATCTTCCGATTCTATTCTCGCTGCTAGATAGAATTTGCGGTGGGGTCGTCTCAACCTTGTGAATTTCAATCTTTAAAACCCAAACTTATTACAAATCTCCTTCTCCAAAATACTCTAACTTTCCTATCTCTTTTTGATGGTTCTTTCGTCTCTCCTGTTGACAATATAAACATCCTTGGCCTTAACATAAAAAATTGTCTTGGACCTCACATCACAAAGGTTGCTGGGGCGGCCTCCAAAAAACTGGAGTTTCTGTTTAGACTGCGAGACTTTTTTTCCTCTTCTTAGTTACTCCAGCTTTAAAAGGGTCTCATCCGGCCTTGTATAGAGTAATTTGTTCTCATATCTGGGGGCTCTGGTTTCAGCGGGCTTTTGGACAGGGTCGAGTCAAAAGCAAAAGGCTTATAAACTGTTATGTCCTTTCCAGTTCACTTGAACCTCTATCTTTCCGGCGCGATGTTGGTGCTTTATCCTCTTTTCTATAGTACGCAGCGCGGTGTTCGAGGAACTTACACTCGCGACCACACCTTTAACGACGCCTAGGTAGCAAACAAGAGGTCTGTTATCTGATGATAAATTTCTTGTGTAGATATTGGTAATTCAAGGCTAGTTTGCTGCGGTGTTTCCTTTTGTCTCTACCCAACTGTTCCCTTCTGTGGAATTCTCTTCTGTGTTTCCTGCTTTAATTTAATATCTCTCACTTTAAAAGAATAAGACTAAGTTAATCTGCGTAATATGCGCTAGCGGAAGAAAATTTGGCGTGCAACATCCCCTCCTTGAATAGGGCTCTGCCCGTGAGTGGTGGTGATAACTGTAAAAAAAAAAAAAAAAAAAAAAAAAAAAAAAAAAAAAAAAAAAAAAAAAAAAAAAAAATTGAAGACGGTTAACGTTAACGATTAACGTTAACTTCCGCTACATTCTTTACCGATAAATGCTTTAATGATTAACGCCGTTAACTTTTTTTGTTAACGATTAAGAATTAACGACGTTAACTTTCTCATTAACGGTGCCCACCTTTGTATATATATATATATATATATATATATATTTCAGATATACTTGGAGCTTCTTGCATTCACTCTTCTCTTTCTATATTCATTTCGTGGTGGCTTAACTTTTCTTCTTCTTTCTTTGTCAACTAAATTTCTGTCAGCTACAACCATGAATTTGGAGGGCCACTTTCCGGTTGTTTCAAAAGGAATGTTCATCTTTCTCAATATTTGGTATTTCCAAGGCATTTTTGGCGGTTACATCAAACAGATCGTCCAGTGATTCAACAAAGTTTTCTCTCTTTTTAAATATTTCGCCAGATTTTTTTTTTTCAAGAATTTTCCACGAAATGTAAGCCTTTTTAATCTTTTCACAAACTTTATTAGGACTTTGTGTTGGTGCTCTTGTTTTTTTTCTAGTATAAAAGTAGTTCTTCTGTTACCATTATGCAGCTTTCGGAAACCTTCAACCCACGGAAATTCATATTATGTAAGAAAACTTTTAAAATATCTCTAAGCGATGGCAACTTACTACCAGTAATTTGATGTTTTAAAGGACCTATTAGGTAAATTCCTTCTCTACAAACTGACGTTATTATTTAGAAATAAATTCATTAAAATGTAAAATTTGTAAAAGAAAATAAAAAAATTTAGTAGGCGTTAACATAAGTGGTAGTTTTTTTTTTAATTTAATCTAAAACCTAGCCCTTAATGTCTATCGATACCCAAAATAATCTTTTTAAAGTTTCCACTATCCACAGACAACTAAACTTAAATTTAAGTAGTCCACAATATAACACCCCCCCCCCCTTCATTAACGAATGAAAAAGATGTAATATTTGAGATTTAAAGATTTGCTTGAAAGAATTATGTGACCTTGAATTTGACTTCATAATAATAATAATAATAATAATTTTAAAATCTGAAACATTTTGCTCAAGTCGCGCTACAGGTTAATTATCTACTTCAATTTAACTAAAATTTTGTTAAAAAAAATTAAAACTAACAAAGGAACAAATTTAGTTCAGTTCCCAATTATAAATCTGAATATATATAATTATATATTATATATATATATATATATATATAATATATATATATATATATAATTATATTAATATATTATAAATATATATATATTATATATCATATATATATATATTATATTATATATAATATATATATATATATATATATATATATATATATATATAATGATTGAGTAAAATTCCAAAACAATTTCAATGATTGTTTCTAGTTTTGGTATTATTACACTGGATAAAACATGTGAGGGCTTCAAATATTCACTAAAAAATGAAAATGTTTTATAAAGGCTTATTTTTTTTTCATTTACTTTTTATGTTACATGATTTCAGCATGTTCAAGCTTCCTAAAATTGGAAATTTCATCTTTTTTCTTAAATTATTATTGGAGGATATTGTAATAAAAAGATATCGCTGTTTATATTATATATTATATATATATATATATATCTTTTATATATATCTTTATAAAAAAATAATTATATATATATATATATATATATATAAAAAATTTTGTATATATATATATATATATAATATATATATATAATATATATATTATATATATATATATATATATATATATTAATATATATATATATTATATATATATATATATATATATATATATATATACTATATATATATATATATATATATATATAATAATATATATATATATTATATATATATATATAGTATATATATATATATATATATATCATATATATATGTAAAACGTTCTTTAAATCTTTTGCAAAAAAAAAAAAAAGTTTTTTAATTTTCTTTTTTGTTTTGTTTTGTTCAAGTTTGGTTTTGCATTTTTTTATTATTTTTCATCTCATTTTTTTTTCAATAATTTATAATGGTTGGGCCAGATCTGTATTTTGATGTACGATTTTCATGGTACGGATGGAAAAAAAAAAATTTCGAAATTTTTTTTTTTTTTTTGTTAAAAAAATAATATTTTAAGGAATAATTTTTTTTTTTTTTTTTTTTTTTTTTCTATCGACCGATTCAGATTTTCTCAAAAGATTTGAAATATTCCTTCATCATTACGTGGTCCATCAAAGTTTGCATCAAAATCTATATATACAAAAAGTAGAAAACGTTTGTATTTTTAAAAAAAAAATACGCTTAAAAAAATAAAACTAAAAAAAACGGTGCTCTCTCTCTCTCTCTCCTCTCTCTCTCTCTCTCTCTCTCTCTATATATATATATATATATATATATATATATAAGCTATAATCCTACAGCATATATATATATATATATATCTATATATATATATTTATATATAATATATATAATATATATATATATATATATAATATATTATAGAGAGAGAAGAGAGAGAGAGAGAGAAAGAGAGAGAGAGGGAGAGAGAGAAGCATATGCGGGAAAAACGCTTTAAGATAAAGTGTTTTTGAGATTAAATCAAACAAAACTACTACCTATGTTAACGATTTAATGTCTATAAATGCTAAGATAAATGTTATGCGTCCAATGGGCCGCCCCTCCTGCTCTCATATCCATATTCTGCTTAGACTGGAGTAAGCTCTCCTTTATCACACACCATAAAGAACTATTATAGATAACACTTTTTTATCTTATAAAAAAAATAGAAATGGCAACTACACTATTAGCTTCGAAGAAGCCCAGAGGGGGGCGGGCGGATTCAAAGGTTAGTACCCTCCTCTGTCACTCCCCATTTCCCCATTACCTCTAGGGAGGTGACGGCCTTCGGTGGTGGGGCTGATGCCGTCACGAAATTGCCGGCCTGTTCTTTTTCAACAATTTCTGCAACCTTCGTGGTTTAAAATCTAATTCCCATATTGTTGAACATCACCTCTCCTCCTCCAAGCCTTATATCTTATTTTTATCCGAAATAAAGGCGCTTGAGTGTTCTGACGATAAACCCTACTTTGCTGACTTTTATGGTCTCTCTCCTCAATTTTCAACCAGTGGCGGTTGGTGTGCCCGTGTGCGCAATGAGGTTGTTTGTTCTCGCGTCTCTGATTTAAAATTTTCAGAACTTTCTACCTTATGGCTCAATCTTTCCTGTCAGTCTACCTCTAAATTCATCGGTTTTATACATCTGTCTCAAAACTCAACCGATTATCCTAAATTGTTCGAGTATTAAACTTCAAATTAGAACACATCTTCTCTTTTTCACTTTCTCTAAAATCATCATTCTTGGTGATTTCAACGTTCACCACCGCCAATGACTTTCCTCTAATTTTCAAGATACATCTCGTGAACTTGCCTACCACTTTTCTATCTAAAATGACCTCGAGCATTTGGTGCAGCTTCCTGCTCGTAATCCTGATCGTCTTGGAGATGAACCCAACATTGCTGAAGTTTTCCTAACCTCTTATCCTTCCCCTTATTCTGTCAAACTCTTTCCTCCTCTGGGTCCCTCCGATAACCTTATTTCTGTATTTTGTTCGTTCTATCTCTTCAAGTCTTCCGCAGCAAATGTTATTGGCACTCCGGTGCTGCTAACTGGTCGTACTTCTTTGATTCCCCATGGAATGATAACTGCTTCCATAGGAGGGATCCCTCGAAGGGTCTAGAATGTATTACCGAGGTGATTCTCTCTGGCATGGAGGCTCACACTTCATATTCTTTCCCTTCAACTCAATCTAACAAACCATGGTTTAACTCTACTTATTCTCAAGCAATTAGACACGTGGACAATGCCTTTAGGAATTATAGTCGTTCAAACTCCAGAAAACACGTGACACTTAAAACTCTGAAGAAAATTTAATAATCTTTCTGGTTTATCTTCCTTTCTTCCCTTTTAGAATTTTGAAAAACACCTTAACTGTAACTTTGGTTCTACCTCTTCCTACTCTAGTATCTTCAGACGGCACAACTGAAGTTTTTACCTTGAGCTAAAGCTGAACTCTTCGTTCAAATCTTTGCCTCTAATTCCACCTTAGGAGATTTCTGTGCTATTCCCCTTCCTCCACCTCTTCTAACTCGTATATTCCTAGCATTGTAATTTCTTCTAAAGACTTTGATTCCGCTCTCTCTGAACTTAATACTAAGGAAGCGTAGGGTCTCGATGGTGGTCTTGTGATTTTCAAAACTTGTGCTTTCGACCTTACCCCTTGCCATGGTAAATTATTCCTTCTGTCTCTATCTTCTTCGACCTTCATTCCTGCTGGAGACATAGACTCACTCAATCAGTCTGCGTCGATAAAAGGTCACCCTTCTCAACTCTCAAACTATCGCCTTATGGTCTCTTTCTGCTAGTCCAATTGTTGCCTTACTTTCCTTCATACTATCATTATTACAACGGCCACTGCTCTCTCTCTCTCTCTCTCTTCTCTTCTCTCTCTCTCTCTCTTCTCTCTCTCTCTCTTCTCTCTCTCTCCTCTCTCTCTCTCATACACACACCACACACACACACACACACACACAACCATGCCTCCTCCATTGAGAAGGACTCGTAGGACACGCCTTTCTATTTTATCTTACCCTTTCTTTATCCAACTCTGACACCAACCTCTTCGACCCCAAGCTTAACCGCTATGCTCAATCTTACATGTATTCCACTAGTAAAGTCTGGAACACACTTCCTTTATCTATTTTCCCAGACTACCTTTGACTTGCATATTTTCAAACAACGTGTACCGAATTTGGGAATTTCTCTCCTAACGTTTGGTGAATTTTTATAGCCTCAGCCTTTTCCCACCAGAGTATATATATATATATATATATATATATATATATATAATATATATATATATATATATATATATATATATATATATATATATATATATATATATATATATATATATATATATATTATATATATATATATATATATATACTCAATGACCAGCCTTGAAAAGAAACTAAAAAACTAGAACATTCTTGGTAAACACTCCAACGTACGTCTACCTAATAATACTTGTATTCCGTTTTCTCGTGATCTGTCTTAGAAGGATGACATATTTTCTCTCGCTAAAGAAGCTCCTTAGTAGTTCTGTGTTCCGAGGCTCCTTCATATCTTCTTCAAACCGCCTGAATTTCTTCCTCTGTCTGTATAAGGGTGTTGTTTGGACTTGGATGTAATGTTCATCTCCTCTCTATGGCGGTTCAATTACTACAGCTTTTCTTGAAAGTGTAGAAGAGTCTAATGCGTTTCGGCTTGTCAATTTTCTTTCTGGATTTCCACTGAATCTCTCTAATCTCTTCCTGTATGTCGAACTTTTGCATCATTCTCCTTGTAACTTTGTTTCTTACAATGAACACTGATTTTTTCTCACCCATATCTGCGCTGACATTCTTCCTCCTATGAGGAGAACTCAAGGGACTCATCTTTGTACAATCTTATCTTTTTTTCTTCCAACTCTAAAACAAAACAACTTAGTGAAAAGAAAACGAGATTTGCGATCAGCAGCATCTGCATATGACATTCCAACGCATCATTTTTTCATTATTTTAATAGTGAAAATACTTTACAAGTCATTGATTTCATTATCTCATTATAGTTTTTGTAACGTTTTGCATACTTCAGGTATGTATTAAATTATCTTTCCCTGTCGATTGGTTTTAAGGGAAACATTGTTCAACATTCAGTGATTGTGCAAATTGTAAATTTATAAACACATTTGCCCAGAAATATGAAATTGTCCGGATCAAAATGGTGCTGAAAAAATTTGTTTCAAAGGAACATCAACCATTCATCAACTCAAATCAATTTTAATGTAATAACACTCCCTCTTTCTTAATTAAAATTCATGATGTAAACTGCTGGAGAAATCAGTTCCTAAACAGTTTTCTTTACAAATATTTTAATCATATGAAATTATGTTGGCAACCATGATGCAAACTATAGTGTTGCCATGGCAACGTGGGTTGCTATGTAAGCTTTATTCTTTACTGTCATGGCAACACAATAGTTTACATCATGGTTGCCAACATAAATTCAAATGACTAAAATATTTGAAAAGAAAACTGTTCAGGAACTAATATCTCCAGCTGTACATTAAATAGAGGGTTATGAGGCATCTCAACTCTCTCTCTCTCTCTCTCTCTCTCTCTCTCTCTCTCTCTCTCTCTCTCTCTCTCTCTCTCTCTCTCTCTTTCTCTGATCGCCAGAATGATTTCCAGAAAGAACTCGCTTTTGGGATCTTCTTTTTCTTCTTTCCAATCTTCTTCCTTTTGGATTTTGAGGAATCTTTTACAATTATAATGGATATGTCAAAATCTATGAACTGATCCTATCGCAAGAATCTTGTTTAAAACTCATTCCATTTCTATCTCTCTTTCATTTCTCTTGTAGTACTTATAGTAGCGTTTCTTTTCTAAATTTCTAAATAGCTTTAAACAGAACAAATTTTAAAACAAAATTATAAATAATTTATGCATATGATTATCATATGTTTTTTTTATGTCAAATAATATCATATGTTTTTTTTATGTCAACAAGACAAAAAACGATAAATTTCATATGTTCTAGCTGCTTATGACATTTTTAACATAATGTCTAAGAATGATGTTAACATTGAAGACAATATATATATAATATATATTATAATATATATATATTATATATATATATATATCTTATATTATATATATATATATATATTATAATATATATATAATAATATATAATATATATATATAAGTATATAAATAAATAACTCAAAATGTGGTCAACAGTTGTTGGTAAGTAAAAATAGCATAACCTTTTTATTTTCATTTAGTTTGGTTTTTCTGACTGCGAAATCATTACCCTTGTCGCCATAACAAACATACATACATACACACACATACACACACTCACATGCATAACATTTATAATTTAAAAAACTTCATAAACGTATATGGTTGATTTTTAATCCCCAATTGATTTCTTTATATTTGACCAAAATATCGACCCATTCTCCTTATTTTCCAGCGTTTTGACACTTTAAAGGGTGACAATTCTCTTCTTTGTCAATAAATATGAGATAATTACTCGCGTAAACTTTAAACCTTAGAAATCCCAATGAATGAATTTATAAGCAATAAACATTAGGAGAATATAGTACCAAAACATGGTTCTAATGCACCTTATTGTGGTTAAGCACCAAATTTTAAGTTTTTGTATTTGATTTTGAAGTGGTACTTATATAAGTTTCTAACAACTAAAATCAAGTACTTTTAAATAGATTTTAGAGTTTGGATAGATGTTACATTCATTAAACTACAATTACCAAAGGCAATGAAATGATTGTTTATTCAACAGTGAAATGGAAATATTATTTTTTTTAAAGTCAACACCAAAAATTTTTTTTATTTTGATGTCAAAATAAATTCAATTATGTATTCTATTATTATCTCATTTTTCAAAGTTTGTATTTATTCCAAACAATAAAGTAAACATTTAAATGTGACATTTGCAGCTGACCTTTAATCAAGTCGTAACCATAAACTTCACAACCACATCAAAATTCACGTTGTGTTTTATTTCTTTGTAAAACAAACAACTTTCTTAAGTAATAAAGCCGAAAAAGAAATACTATTTTTCTCAATGCTGAAAAACTACTTCATTAAAGTATCAGTTTGCTCTTTAATTAACAAAATAAAGTCAAACGCCCCCTGTTATCTCTTAATGGAGTTTATATTATATATATATATATATATATATTATATATATATATTTATATATATATATATATATATATATATATATTTATAATATATATTATATATATATATTATATAATATATATATATTATATATATATATATATATCATATATATATATGATATTGGTTTTGAAAAGGTTTTTGGCAAAAAGTAAGCAGTACTGAAGAAATGAAAATAGCAACTAAGACTAAAGCAACATAGGATTGGGCAAAGAAGGGGTTAAATACGGTAGTACGAGCACATTAACTAACTTGGTGCACAAGATGAGGTATGTATCTAAAGAGTTCAATATTAATGTGCCTATTGTAATACCGTGATTAAAGAGTTGAGCGGTCCTTACAATTGCATGATGAAACCATCCAAGTGTTGAGAGAAATTGAAGAGTGTATAGATTGTTGATGAGAGGAAAAGCTCTAGACACAATGCTTTCACAAGAAGTTATATGGGCATAACCGCCATTATATGAGAGGTACACTCCATACAAGAGCAGATGATAGTCTTATGCAGAGCAAACAATGAAAGTAATGCAAAGAAGTTGTAAATGAGTCTTAGAACCAACTAGAATCTTAGTAGCTTCTATAGAAAGTGAAACGATGTTATTTTAAAAAAAAAAACAATGTACAAGAATACAAATACTATTTAGAATAGGAATGTTTATATTGATTGTTTTTCACGATGCTGTAATTGTATAGAAAGTTTTTTGGCATTATGGGACTTTTATGGGACTGAAAACAATCGCAATTTCTATTTCCCAGTTAGAAATGAAGCCGTTTGCTACAAGACTTTCTTACTAATAGGTAGGTTGCTTTTCAAAATGAAAAGGGTAATGGAAGGAGAAACTATCGGCATTAGAGTGGACAGTTTGGAAAAGGAAAAAAAATAAGGGAGACTGTGCAGTACCCTGAGAGGCATCAATTTTATTAGATTTAAAGAATGAAATGTTATCATCTTCAATAGCTGATACAGGGAGACGGAAAAGGATACCAGAGATAAATGAGGCTGTAAAAAGAAATATTGAAACTAAGGGGAAAATTTATAAATCGAATCTTTACTCAGCCTAATTCAAAAGTTTTCCCATATTTCTACCACGATAGTAAAAGACTATGTTAAATCCAAAAAGTGAGAACCGAAGATTAGAGGGATATAAGGAAGATTATTCAGCTGTTTTGGTGGCAATAGGAAATAAGATTAGAAAGGTTGAGATGTTTCCACTGCTTTTATTAAAGAATATACTAGATTTTTTTTTAAGAAACAATAGATGTTAAAGCAATACAGCAAGTGTTAGAATGTTGGAGGTTGTTCCCCTTTCATATACAGGATGATTGTTATACTTCTGACTTCACAAAAGTAAAGACAGAAGTTAATTGAAAAAAGAATCAGTTTACAGAATGAAAGCAGTGAAGTGCATTCTGAAACCCATTGCTTGAAAATCATCCGGACCTCTCACCTCCTTCTAGATTAGACACTGTGAAAGTAGCGAAAGCAAATATAACATAATTAGAGTAAATTCGTCATAAAGAAGGGATTTAGGTGAGCAATATCATGACGTCATGTTACTACTGGGGTAGTTGTTTAAGAAGGATTAGCACCAGATTTATCTAAAGGGCAGTTAGATACAAAAATTTTGTTCTGGAGATTCATTTATTGTGAAAGCAACAGATAAAACGGAAAGAGAAACCCTAAAAGATCGACGAATTTTGGCAACAATTCACTGTTTCTTTTTCTGTCGGAGAAAAGAGAGAATTGGATATTAATCAAACAAAATTTTATGAGTTATGTCCATCGAGATAATTAATTAAACGGGTTCGGCGCCTCCACCTCAGAAAAAAAACACACACACACACCCTACACACACACACACACACACACACACACACACACTTTTTACACATATATATATATATATATATATATATATATATATATAATATATGTATATATAATATATATATATATGTATAATATATATATATATATATATATATATATATATATATATAACTATATTTATATATATATATATCATATATATATATATATATATGTATATATATATATATATAATAATAACTTAATAATATATATAATATATATATCTCAATATAATAATATATATATATATATATATATAAACTCAATCGTTTCAAGGCGTAATTGAATATGTTAAAAATCACGTTTGAAATATTTCTTTTTTGATGATCTTTCTTGATCAGAGAAAATATAATTATATTTTTTACTATTTTTTTCTAAATTCTGCTGAGCCCATCCATGGCTTCATTGATAATATTCTTTAGTAATTAGATTATTTCGTATCCAAACTTTATTCTTTCGTTTTCTCTATATTTGTTTATTAATTAAATGTGTTTTATTTGGGGCACATACAGCCCATTTTTGTTAGATTTTTCAAGCAAGATTCTACAAAATATTAATACGTAAACAATGTTTATAATTTGCATGTAAAGCAAATTACAGAAATAAATTTTACATATTAATAAAATGAATTTTATTGCTAAAAAGGAACAAGGACTAAATGAATTCTCTATCATTACAAATGAAAGAACAAAAAATGCTAAAAATAACCATAAAATAGCCATGGTCTATTGGATCAAAGTTCTTACTAGAATAAAGAGGGAGAATTTATCTATTTGTTTTTGAGAAGGGACAGTATATATATATATATATATATATATATATATATATACTATACATATATATAATATCTATACATATATATATATGTATATATATATATATATATAATAATAATATATATCTTTCTTTATATAATAATATCTTGCGTTTATATATATATATATATATAACTTATATGTATATATATATATATATATATATAATAATAACCAATAACAATAATAATATATATAATAGCATAAACTTAATAACTTAATATATATATATATATATATAACATAGTATAATATATATAATAATATATGTATAACAATAATCGACCAACATATATAATATAGCCAATATAATAATAACAATATAATAATAACTAATAGCTATAATAATAATATAATAATATTAATATATGTAATAATATATATATAATATAACAGCCTTAATAACCAATATAGCAACAATATATCATAGCCATATATACTGTAACTGCTGCTAATATTATGCATATAGCAATAATAACCAATAACCTAACTGCTATATATATAATATGGTTTGTGTTTATTGTGTGTTCAGTACGTGTTTGACATTCTGGGTATACAGCTTAAGAATGAAGCGTGCAGAATGGTTCCCATTATATAACTCTTCCCTTTCGACACTATTCCACAGTCACAGTCCCAAGTCTGACACGCTTGGCACCAATCAAGCTTGAGAAGGATGAGTGCACTCTGAATCCCAAGTAGATTTCTTTTATATTCGTCCTGGGGCTGAGGTCCAGGAAGGGAGAGTGCTCGCCACGCCCCAGTGCGCGATACAGGTCAAACCAGCAGCACCTTCACAGGATAATTGGTTGGAAAGACCCAACAACGATGTATGTCTTCCCTAATTTTTAACACAAAAACGCACTTAAATGAAGGTTATAAGTAAGCTAATTTTTAATCAAAGTTTTATTAAGTCGAATACTTTTCGAAAGCTCGGACATTTTATAAATACTTACAATAAAATTAATGTCTACAAATTATATATATATATATATATATATATATACTCTTATACATATATATATATATATACTTTATATATATATATATAACTAACTACCTATATAATGCTCACGCCCTTTATATATATATATATATATATATAAGGCCGAAATTATTTAAAAATAAATAAATGTTTTCAATTCATATAAAGAGATCAAATTGCTTGTTGCATTGTTATAGAGAGTTTCAGAATGTAACGACCTTTAAACATAATTGAGTTGAAGCATTTAAGTAAAGAATTGACTTGCAAACGTGGTCTGAACTCCAAAAAGACTTTTTAGCAATATTTTCTCTCTTTTCCTTTTTCTTCGAGTTTCATTCTAAATAAAAGTATTAAAAAATCACGAATTACTACACACATTTTCACCGTTTTTTTTGCGGATTATTCTTCACAGTCTGAGAGCATATTATAAATTTTGATGTCTCCACTTTTAGAACACAATTAGTGGGATAAAAAATTTATTATAAAAGAACAAATACTTAAAAATACAACTGTAAATAATTTAAATCTTGTTTAAGACATTCTAAACATACTTTACATTTTTATTGCAAAATAATATGAACCTTATAAATCCTAACGACGCCTTTCGCAGATTTCAATGAAATTCACTGAAAATATCAGAAATATGTTGGAATTATGGAAAATCGTAATGAAAACCACAGGAGACCCACCCAAAATCGATGAAATGCATCTTTTAATTTATCTTTTTTTTTTTTGGGGGGGGGCCAGAAACAGGTTTTACTTAGAAACACGTTAATAAAAACTATTGGAACCCCCGACACAAATGCATGGCACACAAACATATGTCTAGAGGGGTTCAGCCCCCTTGCCCCCTGACTCGTGAGTGGTGGAATAATTATTAAATATTTCTTCAACATTATAAGCCTATAAAAAAAGCATGTTGCAAGAAGGTTTAATTTTACATGTAAATATGAAATTTTGAGACTACATAACTTTTTTTTAGGCTCATTTTTCTATTTTTTTTCTTTCCTGGCAGCTCATTTTAAACATTTCATTCAAGTTTCATGAAAATTTGGACAATGGAGTCAACCAATTATAATAAGTTTGTAACATTTAAATATTTATAACTACATATTTTTATTGTTCCCTCACTCTCTCATTTTGTGAGAAGGGACTCCATATTTTCATGACGTTTATTTTTAATTAAAAACACATTTCTGATATTTTTAGTAACTCTCATTGAGAGAAATGGGCGGAAGGCGTTAAAATTGATAAGGATATCGTGTTTATTTATCCTTTTCTACTGCACATGTCAAAACGTTTTTACTACTCTTCCTTTTTCTTTATACCATTTCTTATTCCCGCTCTAATTATATATATATATAAAAAAATAAATTTAAATTTAAAATTTATTTATTTACATAAGGTTTAACTTAACCTTATATATATTCATATATATCATATATATATAACTAACCTTATATATATATCTTTGCTACTTCTTGCTAACAATATATATATATATATATATATATATAACACTATTAATAACTGAACTAAAAAATAAAAATAACTTATTTATAAAGTGATCTATTAATTGAATCTTTATTATGTTATGAGGTGGCAGGGTTGAAATTTCCTTTTAATGGATGGATTAACTCTATGGATTGGCAAACTATATATATATATATATATATATATATACATATACATATCTCTCTATATATATATATATATATACTATATATAACTAATTATTAATTATATATATATATGCCATATATATATATACTTTCTATAGTTGGCAACTATATATATAGTTTGCTACTTTTACTAATTTTACAAGTTATTTACACCTATTTATTTATCACTAAAAGACAGAATTAGCATTAAGAGTTAAAAAAGACAAATACATTGAATTAAAATTTAAGTTTTCTTGAAAAGAAAACTGCAACTTAACTGAAGTTAATTTGTTAAGAAGACTTGGACAAATAAAAAAAATACAACTTGACTTGTTAAATGGGGCACTTATTTTCTTATAAATATTGTTGTTTATAATGAAAATCTTTGCAACATGAACTTTTATTAATATTTAAATTAGTACTTCGCTTTTGTTACATATTTTCAACATGTTCTGAAAAAACGGACATTGTTGACCTATGCAACGGTGACAGAACTTTCGATATATGCGGTGTCACTACACTTTCCCTTATGTACAAAGACATAGTTAAAAATGCATTGTCATTATAGGAAGAATATTTACAATGCCTAGTTTAAAGTGAAAAATGTAGGTCAAGGCAGAGGAGTCATGAGTAGCATAACGATGAGATTTTAAAAATAGATTGAAAATACCTGAGATAAAGGAAAGAGTTATAGAGATGGAATAAAACACTGGAGAATACCAATGTTCATAGATTTAGAAGAGAAACGAAGACTCGTAACAATAGTCTTTACATAGAAGATACGCGAGACAAGCATATACTGTCAACTCACCAAAATAATAGCAAAATTATCAAACAACTTTGACGGACTCAGATAGCACAGAACCCAACACAACCCTTCACTACACAAGACACCAAAAATAGAAATCAAATAACTTAAAAACTCTTTAGCCACTATCGATACAACATTTGTATCCTACACCTAAAACACCGGGGACCGACAGCCACCGCTTACTTAACCAAAATATATAATTATTCCTGGGAATTTATCTTCATCCCCCCCAAAATGAAAAAAAAAGCAATTACAATACCCAAACTAAAACCCAGGACAGAACCCAGCCTACCTTCCTCATATCGCCCAATATCCTTCCTATATACTCTGTACAAACTGATGGAAAAACTTGTTGTGCTCACTAAAATTCAACCATTGATACACTCCCCAGAATTTCAACATGGATTCAAAAAAACTTATCTCAACCGCTACTGCTCTAACCACAATCTCCCAAAATATCATCAATGGTCTCAGCAAACACCATCTCACAGGACCGTACTTATAGCTATAGACAAAAACAAAGCTTTTGATACTGTCCCCAGACACATCCTCATTCTGAAAATCCTAGGCAGGCAAATTTCTAGTAATTGCAAAAAGTAGATCTCAAATTTCATATCAAGACGTGTAGGCCAAGTATCAAACATATATCATCATATCACTTACTATTAAAAACGGTCAATCTTAGGAATAGAGTCCCTCAGGAAGTCACTTTATCCCTCTTCTCTTCAGCCTGTTTACAGCTGACCTGCCTATCCCCGCAAACATCAAATAAGAAATTCATAACAAAAACCGATGACACAACCATTTTAACATAAAACTCATCCATATCACAGCCACAAGTCACACACAAATTTACATCCACCTGGAAACAACAACAACAGAATGACGACATCTCCGGAAAAATCCTCAGTTACCATATTTACTTCAAATAGACATCAATCTTTTCTATACCCTCAGGTAAAGTTGAACAATGTCCTAATATCATCACTAAACAAAACTTCAATGATCATCGGCCTCGCCTTTGACACATGTTAATCACACATTCAACACTGCAACCAGGAAACTAAATATTCTACGAATTCTTTCACAGAAAGGTTGCAGAAACGAATTAGCTACACTCAACACAGCATGCAAACAATTTACAAGACCGACACTCAATAACGCATCCCCAGCTTCGTACCTCTTCACTACCACCTTCAATGTAGAAAAACTACAAAAAAACTAAAAATTCAGTCCTTCGAATTATAACAGACTCCACCAAAATCACACCAAATAAAGGCGACCGGTTACTGTTAACTCAGCGACGCGGAGTCCAGTTTTTCAAAACTCTCTAAAAAAACACATATGCACACAATTATTACACAGCAGTATTTAAACTGACAACAACCAAACCCAACCACCTCATCTACAAACACACCTCTGACATTTCAATCTCTTACAAAACTCTCCCACGCAAAACCATAATATCACCCAGCAAGACCGAGGGTGGAATATCACCTCAACTTACAGGTATATAAACATCGATTCAAAATATATAACACAACATCCCAAACGTGCGAAATATTCCACTGCTGGAACCAGATAAAATTAATCATCTCTTTAAGATGACCCATTCTTGTTGCACGGAGAGCGCAGTTCCGTTTATCTCTGAGGACTTGTGGGTATGACAGGCTGACGTAGCCGATTTCCCTAAATGCAGCATGGCCCTTCAGTTAAGGAATGGACTAGCAGGATAAAAAACAAAGTAAAGTTAAAGTATATATATATAGCCTTATACTTATATATATATGTATATCTTTCTTTCTTTCTTTCTGCCATATATATATATAATAGCATATGTATATATATATATGCTATATATAATATATATAGCAACAACATGTAGCTGCTGCCTTATATTATGGGGAGCTAGCGCTCCAGAAAGTGAGGATTTTCCTCCATTATGCATATATATATAACATAATAATAATATATAATATATATATAACATATAATATATATATATATATATATGCTTAACTGAATAATTCTTTAACTAATATATATCTAATAATAATAATAATAATAATATATATATTATGGGGGGAAGGGAGTAGCCTCGAGAGGATGGTTTTCTGCCACATTTAACTATATATATATCATATATATATATATATATATATATATATATATATATATATATAATAACTATATATATATATATATATATATATATATAACAAATATAATATATATATATGCTCATATATATATATATAACCTTCTTTACTCTTTATATAATATATATATATATATCATATATATAATCCAGTACACTGACTTCAAACTACTCTGTTGACTCTTACTGTCCCAATCCCCAATTTTCAGTCAAAAGGTGGTTGTTGTTCCTCTATACGCAATGTTGTTGTTGTTTGTTCTCTCTTGTCGTCATTTGGAGTCTTCCAATTTTCTACCATATTGCTCAAACTATCCTGTCAATCTACTAGTAAATTCATCTGTTCTGTATATCTGTCACCCTAACTCGGCTGATTATCCTAAATGCTTTGACTATCTAAAGTCCAAAATAGAACACATTTACTCTTCTTCACCTTTCTCTGAAATCATCATTCTTGGTGATATTAACGTTTAACACCGCCAGTGGCCTTCCTCTAATTCTCAAGATACAGTTGGTGAACTTTTCTATCTAGAATGATGATGCAGCTTCCTACTCGTATCCCTAATCACCTTAGAGATGAAGAACCCAACATTCCTGATCTATCACTAACCTCTAGTCCTTCTCCTTATGCCGTTTAACTATTTTCTCCTCTGGGTTCCTTCGATCACCTTCTCATCTCTGTAACCTGTCTTATCTCTTCATGTCTTCAGCAGGAAAGACTCCTGCATTTCGGTGCTGCTAACTGATCGATCGGACTTGAAGTAGTATTTCATTGATTTCCCATGGTATGACTACCCCTTCGGTGGGTGAGGTGAGCCCCATGACCGAGGTGATTCTCTCCGGCATGGAAGTGTAAATTCCATAGTCTTACCCTTCAACTAAACCAAACAAGCCTTGGTTTAACTCTGCTTGTCCTCATGCTATTCGTCACAGGGACACTGACTTCAGGAATTTCCGTAGTCTTCAAAGTCCATAAACTCATACAGTTTATATTCTTCGTAATACTAAAATTCTTTTCTCCATTAAAAATACAATAATGTTTCTGACTCCTCTTCCCCACCATCTTTTAGGCATTCTACAAAGAAAATCAACTCCAACTTTGCTTCTTCTTCTTCTTCTTCTTCTTCTTCTTCTTCTTCTTCTTCTTCTTCTTCTTCTTCTTCTTCTTCTTCTTCTTCTTCTTCTTCTTCCCCTTTAGCTCATCTGGTAACTTCCGATGACACAACTGTTGGTGTGACTTCTACTATCGTTGAACTCCTCTCTCAAACCTTTACCTCTAATCCCAATTTAGACTATTTAAGACTATTCCTGCTCTCTCACCTCATTTATTTACGCCTAACGTAGTAATTTCTTCTAAAGATGTCATTTCTGCTCTCTCTGAGTTTAACACTAAGAAAGCTTTCGGTCCTGACAGTGTTCCTCCTGTGATTCTCAAAATTTGTACTTCCGAGATTGCACCTTGCCTTGGCAAATTACTTCATCTCTAGCTTTCTTTTTTGCCTTCAAATACTATCTTCCCAAAGAAAGGAATTGATTCGCCTTCGACAAGCTTCCCAGCTCACACACGGGTCAAGGGTCAAACAGTTTTTTTTAATGAGATGTGTTATCAATTTTCATTTAAAACTCCTAACACACTCGCAGTTTGAAAATATAAAAAAATTATTATCCTCTCCTGCGGGTTTCGAGTTTGAGTCCTAACTTTAAATTGCTAAAGAAGTATTTTATCACTAGACCACGACGAGCTAAAAGAAAACTTGACTTTGGAAGAATAATATTTTCCCAAAGAAAGGCAATGATTCACCTTTGACAAGCTTTCCCGCTCACATTCGTGTCAAGGGTCAAATGGGGCTTTTAATCAGAACGAAGATATTATCAATTTTCATTTAGTCTTATTCCAAAATTAAGCTTTCTGTTAGCTCATAGTGGTCTAGCGGTAAGACACTTGTTTAATAACTCAGAGGGCTAAGGTTCGAAGCCGGCAGAAGAGATTAATAATTTCTTTATATTTTCAAATTGCGAGTGTGTTTGCAGTTTTAAATGAAAATTACAACACCTTCTCTCTGATTAAAAACCCTGCTTGACCTTTGACACGAGTGTAAACGGGGAAGCTTGCCTAAGGTGAATCATTACCTTTCCTTGGGGAGGAAGTATTCTTTCAAAGTTAAGCTTTCTTTCAGCTCATCTTGGTCTGGTGATAAAACACTTGTTTAACAATTTAAAGGGCTCAGGTTCGAAACCAGCAGAAGAGATTAGTGATATATATATATATATAACCTATATATATATATATATATATATATATTTATGAAATATATGTAAATGCAAAAATTTGAATAATAGATATATATATAATAACAACATAGCACTAACTATATACTGCTAATAACTTAATACCAACAGCCAATAGCGCCCATTGCCAGCCAACCAGCGTAGCCTTAGCCAGCGCAGCCAGCAGCGCAACAATAGTAATAACTTGTATGTATAGCATAACCAGCAGCAACAACGCTCAACAGCCGCGCGCCAACAGCACCAATAATAATATGCTAATATATGCTCCTTCATCTCACTGCGCGCCGCGCTACGCGCCGCTATATGGGCGGTGAACTGGAGCTTAGTCTGTATTACGAACCGTTTGTTAAACCTTTTTAAGATAACGATCCACCCCTGTTAACTATTTTTACACTGTTTAATTAAAGGGAAAGTGGACCGCCTCTTAATTCATAATGACAAAGCAGAGACCAATTTGTTAAAAAATTTTGGCGAAACTCATATATATATATATATATATATATATATATATCATATATATCTATATGTATGTAGATGGACACACTATATATATATATATCTACCTGCACTCCATAATCTGATTCTGAGATCCGGATAGTAGTATAGGGTGCACCTCTAGCAATCAAAACCAACATCTGCAGCTTCAACCGGATGTTGCAAATGTTGCAAAGCAACATTTTGCAACATTTGGTTTTTCAAGCTTGACGTGTCAAGGTTAGGGTTTTTAAGGTCGGTGAGACCGAATTTAAGGTCTGGAAGACCGACTTCCGAGGTTCTGAGCCTGAACTCAAGGATTTTAGCCCCAGAAGTGGGGCGGAGCCCCTCAAAGGTTTTAAATGATCGATAGATCATTTTTGATGGTTCCAATCGATTTATCGTGATCGATTACCCCTAAATCGATCTTTAAATCGTCTTTCTACGTGCTCTGGTTGGCATTTAGCACTGAAAATGTAATCGAAAGAAAATAATTACAATAATTAACATTCGATTAATCGCTGTAGTAATGGAGCCACTTCCGCGATACCACCCTTTTCGCTAGGAAGGAATAGAGCTATCGCCTTCAAACTTGGTATATGATTATTGTGTGTGATAAACTGATCACAGGTGAGTTTTGGTGACCCTAGGTCACCCCTAAGGGGGTGCTGCCCCCTTGGCGCCAATTCGTCCTGAAAACCCTGTTAGGCATAACGTATCGGTGTGAAATTTGGATGTGAGCTATGATGACGTAATCTCGTCGGAGACGAGATTACGATATTCTGCGTCCCGGGACGCTGCCCCACTAAAAAATTAAAATTGATCATAGAAGATTGAAACTTGGAGACAGGATAGAGGAGTCGGAATCGGAGACGGAGTTGGAAGCGGATTCGGTTTCCGGGCGAACCCCCCGGAGGGGGGTCCCCAGTTGAAAAAAAAAAAAAAGAAGAAATGCATGGAATGCAAAACAGAGGAAGAAGAAGAAGAAGAAAGGAAGGAAGGAGGGAAAGGGAAGGAAGAATGAGGAAGGAGGAATGGGAGAAGGATTCAAGAGTTGGTAGTGGCACCGGTGCTGGAGCCGGTGCGGTGCTTAGTTAAATATTCGTATAACAACAATGTTGGTGTCTTTATATATGTTATTGGATCTGTAGATTTCGAAAATAATGGTTTCAATACCATCAAGAAAAGATAAAACTAAAAAATAAATAAATAAATAAAATTTCTTACACTTTTTATGTTTATAACTTACAAATTTACGTTTTTACATACCCTAAAGCAGTAAATCACTAAATCAAACCACTATCCAACCTCCCTCCTGACCATCTGTGATCTATTGATCTATTGATTAAGGTCAAATTTTTACTAAAATTGTAACGTTTTACATACCCTAAAGCAGTAAATCACTAAATCAAACCACTATCCAACCTCCCTCCTAACCATCTGTGATCTATTGATCTATTGATCTATTGATCTATTGATCTATTGATTAAGGTCAAATTTTTACTAAAATTGTCATGTTTTACATACCCTAAATCAGTAAATCACTAAATTAAAACCACCATCCACCCACCCTCCCTGACGAAGTTTGGCGATCGCTGATCTATTGATCTAACGTGATCTATTGATTAGAGATCAAAATTTTTACTAAAATTGTCATGTTTTACATACCTAAATCGGTAAATCAGTAAAATCAAACAACCATCCACTCACCCTCCTGACCAGTTGTGATCTATTGATCTATTGATCTATTGATCTATTGATCTATTGATCTATTGATTAAGGTCAAATTTTTTACTAAAATTGTCATGTTTACATACTAAATCATTAAATCAGTAAATCAAGCCATACATACCCTCCTGTCCAATCATGATCTATTGATCTATTGATCTATTGATCTATTGATCTATTGATCTATTGATTAAGGTCAAATTTTTACTAAAATTGTAACGTTTTACATACCCTAAATCAGTAAATCAGTAAATCAAACCACCATCCCTCCACCCTCCTGTTCATCCTTGATCTATTGATCTATTGATCTGCAAATCGATTCATGTGCATTTCGATGTATCCATTTTTGGATGAAAGCATAAATCAAATAATCAAGTTCTTTATACAAAAGATCAATCAATATATGTTGACGTAACTAAGTTTCACATTAATAAAGATTACTTAGCAACGTGAACTAAGAAAATAATGCAGAACGACAAACCTGACACACACTGTAAACATGAATAAGCAGTCGACATTAACAAGGTTCCTCCTAACAACACTAAAGTAACTAACATTACATCCAAAACGTAACCTAGTCACACTTTTTCAAGCATATCTCTAACATATCAACTAAGAATAAATGACATACACACGCACACACACACACACACACACACACACACACACACACACACGCACACACACACACACACACACAAAACGTAAATTTTACTTTATAAACATGAAAAGTATAAAATGTTTTGAAGTAAAAAACAAAAAAGGGTTTTGAAGCAAAAATAGCAAATAAAAAAATGAGAAAAATAGTAGAAAAAGGAAACCTTAAAGATTGAACAAAAATACACTGAACTGAACAAAGTTATAAAAAGAAACTCCTCTACTTAGAGGTGAAGAAAGATTAACATAAAAAGAAAAATTAAAACAAATAAAAACAAAAATGAAAAAAAACAAACTTAAATTTTAATAAAAAAGGAATTGAAGTTAAAGAAAAAAAAATAAAAAAAGTAAAGAATTAAAAAATTATAAAAATTAAACAAATAATTAATATAAAAAGACAAGTTGGAGAATTGAGAGGGTTAAGAGGATTAAAGGCATCAAATTAAACAGATATTGTAAATACAATGTTAAAAATGCAAAAATAAAACTTACAAAAATAAATAACAGACAAATAAATTTAAATAGGGAATAAAGAAATTAAAATGAGGAAATAAAAAATAAAGAAATAATGGAAAATAAAAAATAAAAAAATATTAGGATAAAGAAGCTTCTGCTTTTAAAATAAAAATAAAATTAAAATTAAAGAGTAATAAAATTAAACACAAAGTATAAATGCAAAATAAAAACTTACATGAAAAAAAATAGAGAGAAATTAATATTACTTATAATTAGAACAGAAATTATATTAGCAAAATTCCTGGTAGTATAGATGATGATATCCTTGCAAGTATAAAGGTTAGTCTTCAACATTTAGAAAGTTCTTTGCCAGATGCAATGCAATTGACGATATGTGCATGTTAGAACAGAATCATTTATATGAAAAGTAGTATAATGATCTAAGAATAGTTCGGACGCTAACACATTCAAACTTTACCTTCTTACACACATACTCATATTCACACACACATATGCTTACACACACACACGCACACACATGGGAATATATGCTAACGTAACAAAGTTTTCACATTAATAAAGCTAACATGGCATCACCACCTGATTAAAAGTATACCTTTTCTAACATATGCTGATGTTTTGTGTTTGCTTAGTAACATTTAACAAGGAATTTTACCACAACCATGTGTAATTATCATACTGATCATTGGATGAATACACTCTAACGTAACAAAGTTTTAGCATTAATAAAGATTACTTAGCATCATCTGAACTAAGAAAATATTAATACGCAGCATTATATAAAACCCATTTTTGCCAAACATGATAAGCTTGGTCAACGTGCTTGAAGTTCTCACTTAACAACAGTAGTAACTAACATCTTTACATCCAAACGTAACCTAGTCACACTTTTCTCAAGCATATCTCTAGCATATCAACTAAGAATAAATGACATACACACACACACACACACACACACACACACACACACACACACACACACACACACACACACACACACACACACACACACACACACACACACACACAAAATAAACAAAGTATAAATGTAAAATAAAGATAAAAAAAAAATAAAAAATTAAAAAATTAAAAAAATTAAAATAAAAAAAAATTAAACACAAAGTATAAATGCAAAATAAAACTTACCAAAAATAAAGTTAGAAAAATAAATTTAAATAAAAAAAAAAAAAAAAAAAAAAAAATAAAAATGAAAAAATAACAAATAAAAAAATAACAAATAAAAAAATAAAAAAAAAAAAAAAAAAATAAAGTTAGAAAAATAAATTTAAAAATAAAAAAATAAAAAATAAAAATTAAAATAATAAAATTAAACACAAAGTATAAATGTAAAATAAAAACTTATAAAAAAATAGTAAACAGTATATGCATGTTTCAACTTAGGAAAAAAAATTATATTAGTCGTTCATAAAAGAAAATGAATTTGAAAATATAAATGTTAGTCTTCAACATTTAGAAAAACAGTTTATCTTCCAGATGCAATGCAATTGACGATATGTACATGTTAGAACAGAATCAGTTATGTGAACAGTAGTGTAATGAACTAAGAATAAATGACACACTCACACATACACACACACACACACACATACACACATACACACACACATACACACACATAAACACATAGGAATATATGCTAACGTAACAAAGTTTTCACATTAATAAAGCTAACATAGCATCCACCTGAACTAAAAATATAATGTACAACGACAAACCCTAACACACCTTATGCAGAATAGGCTGCTAACATTAACAGTTCCACCTTGACAACAGCAAAGTAACTAACACAGCATACAAAAACGTAACCTGTTTACACTTTCAAGCATGTCTTTAACATATTAATGTTAATTTTACGCATTAACATAGTAACATTTAACAAAGATTATCACAATTGGCACTATCTTCATCAAAGTGTCCTTCGTTTCGAGTATAACATCACTTGACATATGAATAAACGTAGACGTTAATTCTCAGGGCAAACCTAACATTACTCAATAAAAACTTAACCCTAGGCTCACGTTTCTAACACATCATCGTCAGTTAACACAGTAATATCTTCAAAAACTCATCATTTCTACAACAAATCAGTGTTATTTCCACATTGTCATAGTAATATTTAACATAACGTACCTAACACAGAGTGGCTTAGTTTTCATTAACCAAGAGTATCTCAAGCAACACATTACCTTCCGTGAGGAAACCCAGGATGTGCGCCTTGAAAGGGTGTGAATCCTGCGAGGGGGATCACCGAAGGGTGTAAGCGGAGCTTTAGGCGCGCACTCAGCTGAGGGCTGAGGGCTGCTACCTCAGCACTTCGGAGGGGGGTAGAGCCCCTTACACTTGCTCGGGTGTTCGCAGGATTCCGCACAGGGCTGGAGTTTTGGAAAGGCGCTGTTGCTGATACTCATGTTGGCAAGCTGGCTAGCAAGTACGTGCGTTAAATATTACCTTGACGTGTGAAACTAACGCTGTTGTTGAAAAGCGAGTTGGCAGGTCTTCCACGCTGTGACGATTGATTTAACCAGTCATCCAAGTTTGTCTATTTTACCTCAGCAGTACTGATCAGTAAACTCAAATCTTTGTTAAATGTACTATGTTGTAAATTAGCTATTGACTGAAAGATGCCCGTTTTACTGACCTCAGTAATGGGCTGTGCGATTCGTGCATGCAAGGCTGGAATTTACTCGGTCTTGCGCCTGTTTTAGTTCAGGTGATGCTATGTTGCTATTATGTGAAAGCGCCAGCGCCTTATTTATTACGTGTACATTGTTTATTTGTATTAATATGTTTGTGTGTAACATATTATTCCCAGCTGACGGCCCTTGCGGATGACCTCATTGGCCAGTTCTGACCACACTACTGTTCACCTTGGCATTCTGATTTGCCGCATCGTCCCATCTTTACAGGCTCCGTTTTTGTTGAGGGCCTTAGCTGTTATTTCCATCGTATGCATGAAACGTTAAGCTCAGCTACTGTTTTTCCTTACGCTACTGTTTGAGCCTGACCAACCTGTTTGGCCACATTTTTAAATTTAACTTTATTTTTATTTTTATTTTTTTGACTATTTATTTTTATTTGTTATTTTCATTTTTATTTTTATTTATTATTTTTTATTTAAAATTTGAACTAACTTTATTTTATTAGCCTGACCCTGCATTGCCACACGTGTTTAGTACCACTATTTTTATTTTTAATTTTTAATTTAATTTTTCTACCTTTACTGTTTAATATCTATTAATGTGTATTAATGTGTCGTATGTTATTCAATATTTTCACGTAATCATTATTCTTGGTTACGATGCTAAGACATAACGAAAAAAAAAAAAGACGATGGGATTTTGAATGGCAAAAAATTGGACCACTACTGTTAGTGGAGGCACGTTGTATTGACTGCTTTCCCAGGCGTGTCAGGCTCGCTGGCTGTGCTGGATCAGGCACGATGCTAACGTAATGTTAAGCTTTGTTACGTACATTCAGCGATCAGTATGATAGTGGTGTGGTACGTTAAATGCCCACTATGTTATCAGTGATATGAGAACATGCGGCGAGGCGATACTGCCTGGTATGCATGTGGCCACGCGCTGCTGCCATGTTGGCTATTTGAGCCTTCTTCCAATGCCTGTGGCCTGGCTATTTGGCCTGTATTTAGCCAATATTTAATGCCTTGTGTGTATTGTTTATATTGTGATGATGATGTGTGTGTATTGATAGCCTTGTGTGTATGTGTGTGTGTATGTGTGAGTGTGTCATTTATTCTTAGATCATTACACTGTGCACATAACTGATTCTGTTCTAACATGTACATATCAGTCCGAATTGCATTTGCATGCGCAAGACAAACCATTTTTAAATGTTTAGAGAAGACTAACCTTATATTTCAAATCTCATTTTCTTTTTATAAACGTTAGCTAATATAATTTTTTCCTAATTCGAAACCTGCATCTCCTCTTTTTATTTTTATAGTTTTTATTTTACATTTATACTTTGTGTTTAATTTTATTATTTTAATTTTTATTTTTTATTTTTTTATTTTTAATTTTTTTTTTCTAACTTTTTTTTTTTATTTTTAAGTTATTTTTATTTGTTATGTTGAATTTAGAAACATTATTTTTGAAATTTATTTTCTAACTTTATTTTTTTGGTAGGAATTTTATTATTGCATTTTATACTTTGTGTTTAATTTTTTATTTAATTTTTAATTTTTTTAATTTTTTAATTTTCTAACTTTATTTTACATTTATACTTTGTTTAATTTTTTTTTTTTAATTTTTTATTTTTTTTTTTTTTTATTTTAATTTTTTATTAAAATTTTTATTTGTTTTATTTATTTTTGTTTTATTTGCTTTATTTTTATTTTAATTTTTAACTTTTTAATTTTTTTTTTTTTTTTATAACTTTGTTTTTATATAATTTTTATTTTACATTTATACTTTGTGTTTAATTTTTTTATTTTTTTTTTTTTTATTTTTTTTTTTTTTTTTTTTTTTTTTTTTTTTTTTTTTTTTTTTTTTTTTTTTTTTTTAAATATTTTTTTTATTTTTTATGTTTATATCGTAAATTTATTTTTTTTTTTTTTTGTGTGTGTGTGTGTGTGTGTGTGTGTGTGTGTGTGTGTGTGTGTGTGTGTGTGCGTGTGTGTATGTCATTTATTCTTAGTTGATATGTTAGAGATATGCTTGAAAAAAAGTGTGACTAGGTTACGTTTTGGATGTAATGTTAGTTACTTACTGTTGTTAAGTGAGGAACTTTGTTGTTAATGTTAGGCTGCTTATTCATGTTTGGAGTGTGTCAGGTTTGTGCCTTACAGTATTTTCTTGGTTCCGAAATAATGCTTTAAGCTGATCTTTATTAATATTGGCACTACGCTCAGCACCTTGACCAGATTGATCTTTGCATAAACCGGTGCCACTGTTTGCCAGTCACTCCCTTGTTTGCATCAATGGGTATCAGCAGATCAATAGATCAGAATGTTTATGAAAACGGACTTTATTTACTATTTGTTTAGGGATGTCGCCCCGACCACATTTAGTAAGTGACGCTGTCTCAGCAATCAGTCAATAGTCAATAGATCAATAGATCGCGTGATTGAACGGGAGGTAGGTTGAATGGCGCGTTTACTGATTTGATTACGCCGCTCATAAGCATGACATTACAGTAAAAGGCTGACCTGGCTCAATATCAATAGATCAGCGTCAATAGATCAATAGATCAATAGATCAATAGGTAACACTGAACAAGAAGGAAACGTGATGGTACAGTGTTTATTTTACGGAAATTTAGGAACGTGAGCGATTTTTAATGTGACGCTGTATCAGCAGATCAATAGATAATAGATCACAGAAGGGTGGGAGGGTGGCATTGCTGTTTACTGTTTACTGTTTACTGTTTACTGTTTATGAGTAAGACAATTTTGGCCAAAAAAAAATTGACCTTATCAGCAGATCAATAGATCAATAGATCACGAAATGTTAGGAGGGAAGGTGGAGCGAATGGTTTGTTAGTGTTTACTGTTAGATGTAAACGATCCCAGTGCCCCCAGTAAAGGCGACCTTATCAACAGATCAATAGATCCTGGTCGGGAGGGAAGGCGGATTGGTGGTTTGATGCCGCCAGTGATTTACTAAACTGAGATTGCCGAAAGCAAAGTGTGCAGCCTTTATTTTCGGCCTGCTTGATGGTTCTATTTCAGTAATCTCAGGCGATCCCAGCTGGCGCTGCCAAGACACCAGCGCGCGCGGCACCGCGACCCACGAGCACGGACCCGCCGCCCGCCGGCCGCCGCGATCGCTCCACACCTCGCTCTCATCCTTTGCTCCGCTCCTCCCTTTTCCTCCTCGCCTCCTTCTTTCTTCTTCTTCTTCCTCTGATTTGCATTCCACGTGCATTTCTTCTTCTTTTTTTTTTTTTTCAACTGGGGAGGACCACTTTCCGGGGGTCTCTGGACTCTCCGAAACCAGAATCCACTTCAATAGCGTCTCCGATTTCCGACTCCTCTATCCTGTCTCAAGTTTCAATCTTCTATGATCATTTTCGATTTTTGAACGGGGCGCGCCCTTACGGGAGGTGATGCAGAGGGAAGCATCAGGCCTACAGGCATCTCCGACGAGATTACGTCATCATACCAGCTCACATCAAATTTCACCACGACCCTGGTAAGCCTAACAGGGTTTTTCAGGACAGGTGACCTTGGCGCTAAGGAGGCAGCACCCCTACTTAGGGGTGACCTAGGGTCACAAAACTCACCTGTGATCAGTTTATCACACACAATAATCATATACCAAGTTTGAAAGCGATAGCTCTATTCTTCCTAGCGAAATAGGTGGCAGTGCGGAAGTGGCTACCTACTACAACGACTAATCGAATGTTAATTATTGTAATTATTTTCTTTCGGTGTTTCAGTGCTAAATGCCAGCAGAGCACGTAGGGAACGTTACAAAATCGATTTGGGTAATCTGATTCACGATAAATCGGTGAATCATCAAAAATGATCTACCGATCATTTTTGCGCTCGGGCCGAAAACCAGCTGGAGGCTCCGCCCCCACGAGGGCAAATCCTTGAGTTCAGGCGGGAACCTCGGAAGTCGGTCTTCCAGACCTTAAATTCGGTCTCCTCCGACCTTAAAAACCCCAACCTTGTCGTCAAGCTTGAAAAACCAAATGTTGCAAAATGTTGTTTTGCAACATTTGCAGCATCCAGTTTGCAACTTCCGGATGTCAGTCTGGCTGCTAGAGTTTTTATACTTTACTATAAGAAAGCTGTGAGCGTTTGTTAGCCAGTTCTAAATTTTGTTACTGATATATATATATATAACAACTATAACTTAATAATACCTAACCTAACATAACCTTATATATATATATGTATATATATATATATAACTTATCTGCTGCTGTATATATGCAATAATATGTATATCTACATAACCAACCAATGTATATAGCCCAATATGTATATGTATGCCACCAACCAGCAACAGCCAACAATAATAACAACAACAGCAAATAACAACCAGTAGTAATAATAATGTAATATGTATATAATAATAATAATAATAATAATAATATAACTTATGTATAATATATATATGTAAAAAGAAAGATCTAATAATCATAATATTTATAATTTTCAAAATAATAATATATATATATATATATATATATATATGGTAGGTACAGAGTGGCGCACAATTTTGAATTTGAAAAATTAAAAATTATGAAGTTTGTAAAGTACAACCATAGTTGGACACTAAATTCATTGAATGTATTTACATACTAAATACTAAATAAATGGAAAAATTTATTTAAATGCTAAATACTAATACACCAATTATATTTAAATACGTTTGTAGATACATTAACTAATGTAAACTTGAAAATAAGGAAACTTACGAGTTCTCTTTTATTTCACGGGAGTCAGAGTGATTCCCTTAAATGAGAATAATCCCTTTAACGGTGCCGAATATGGTAAAGTCGTGCTATAGCTCAAAAACACTTTTATGAGAGAACAAGTAGTAGGAATAGGAAAGGTGTCAGAATCGTCCAGGGCAGAATAAGATGAAAACTACCTTTCCGGCAGGAGTGTTAGTTAGAAATTCATCAGAGTGAATAACTTTATAAGTTGTTAGAGATATTTTGGGCAAGAGGTCAGAAATTTTTTACAGTAGGAGGACCAAAAAGGTCAATGCACCTAATTTTATGGAAGGTTCGAGAAGTCCTTCGAATAATACCCCTACATCGATTTCGAGGTGAATGAAAATTAGCAAAGGTGATAGGAGAAAAAGAGAGATACTTTCCTCTTTCAATAGGCTTTGTTTTATATATTTTAAAGGTTGACATGCACCTATGCACAAAAACAGATATTATCGAACCTTTAATTTTGAGAAGAAAGGTTATTGTCGAAGAAGGAATGAACCTGCTTATTCTATCAGCGGTTACAGCCTCCACACTTTCGGCAAACTCCTAAGCATGAACAGTGTCAAAGAAGGATTTATTGCCACGTGATGCGCTCTAATTAGCTTTTTCAATGTTCCAGAAAATATCTTTAGGGCATATTGAAGATGCTGGAGAGTATTATAATTAAGAACCACAAGATTGAGGTCAGAGTTGCCAGTAGGAGAGAAACTTGTATATTTATATCGAGGAATAGATTTGTGGTGAAGGAAAAACAAATCGTGCTTAAGAATTTGTTAGGGTCATCTGGCATTTTGTAGGTTCTCTAACCAATTGTTCCAGATTCTTAAGAAATAAGAATACTGAATGATTTGACATCCTCCCCACGAGTATCAACAGCAGAAGTTCAACCACTTAGTATGAGTTGAAATTCCCTAAATGAGAACCTCATCTAAAGTAAAGAAATAAAATCTGTTCCGCTAGGAATCAGTTGCAGTTTTAATCCTCGTAGTGCGAATATGTTCTCAAGTGATCACTGGTGCTAGTGCTTGTTCTGCTTAGGATTGTTTTATTTATCAGTTCTTATTTAATGTATAAGTGTTTGTTTAATGAAATGTTGTGTTTTAATAACTTTAAATGGTAAATTTAACATTTTCAACGAGATGGAATATCAACTTTTACGATTAGTATTTGTTTTAAGGGTTTTAAATTTTTACACTTCTAAATAGCTTAGAGTTTTAACCTATAGTTAGTTATTAGGAACATTAAATTTTAAGTATTAGGTTTCTTTTGCTAGCTATTATAATTTTGCTACTATATTTATTTTGTTGTAGGCTATTTGTTTTACAACTTGTAGTCATCTTTGGTTTTAGCTTAATTTAAGGTTTATGCAATTGAGTAAATTGTGAGTGCGAACTTGTGTGTGTGTGTGTGTGTGTGTGTGTGTGTGTGTGTGTGTGTGTGTGTGTGTGTGCGTGAGTGAGTGTGTATGTGGGCATGGTTCATCAAATGACTAGATCGAGTAGACGTGGGAGTGAGCGTAGAGCGGTTTTCTCTATTGACTTTACCAACGTTCGTGTGTGTGTTCTCCGCGCTAATATTGAATCTGCGGAATATTACATCTCTAGCTCTTATTCCAGCCTTTTATTCTGTTTGAGAAACATCTAGCCAGGGATTCTTTCTCCAATAGTCTTAATATCTATAGCTCAAACTACCATCACAATTTCCGACTTAATGATGGAGTCTGTGCCTATATAAAAATTAACACTCCTTTAATACGTCTCGAAAACCTTGAATCTCTTAGCTTCGATATTCAATGGTTAAAGATCATTCATCCTACTACTACTACAACTATTATCTTGTGTATTTCTGTTACAGCTCCCTTAAAGGAACAGATTTTTCATTTTTTATAGTGTTGTACTACTTCTCACGAGATTGTTACTTCTCCTCATCCAAATGCCTAAGTTCTCTACTTAGGGGACTTCAGCATGCACCACACTAAGAGATTGGATTTCTCTCGTACGGATGCAAAGGGGATGGGGGTATTCAGTATTCTCAACGATCTGGAACAATTGATTAACGAACAAATTTCGGATCGCCCCAACCAATTCTTGAACACTCTTGACTTATGCTTCACCAATACTTCTTCTCGATAAAAATACATCATTTGCCCTCTTATCTGTAATTCTGACCACAATGTTAATAGTAATAGTAGTAGCAGTAGTATATGGGGAAAGATCGACAGGCGACTAAATTGTCACCTAGCTATTGTCTCAAGGTGACAGAACTGTCACTCACGAGATTTCAGCTTTTCGTCTGACCAGAGGGTATATTTTCGGAATTTCGCGCGTTATGCCTCAATTTCGCGAGTTTTATCGGGTTCCACTCGTTTTCCCTCAAGTTCACGCGTTTCTCTGGATTTCTGACGATTCCAAAGGCCGGAAGACCGAAGCGAACACGCGCTTGGAAGACCATTTTTTGGCGGTTTCATTACTGTTTGAGCGCTCGGATTATTTTATCGTACGGCGTGTATTAGAATGACGCATTAGTTAAAAATACTATATATATATATATATATATATATATATATATATATATACAGTTTATAAACATATATATATATATATATACATATATATATCTCTTTCTTTCTTTATATATACTATATATATATATATATATATATATATCTATTTATATATCTTTATATATATATATAACCATATATATATATAAACGTAAAGAAATTACAGTTTATCAAACATAGACTGAACATACCCTATATTTCCGACATATGCATATCTATCACTTTTACATTAAAATTTTTATCACTAAAATTTATTTTTAATGTCATTTCCCAGCTAATTACAGAAAAATCACTACCATTAACAAGAAAATAATATATATATATATATATATATATATATATATATATATATATATATATATATATATATATAACCTCATATATACCTTTCTTTATATATATATATATATATATATATATATATATATATAATATAACAACCATATCACTCCCTTCTTACTAGCCACACAGCATCTCAAAGAATTTTCAGATAGATCTCGGTATGAAGACAGCTGATACACGAATTCACACACATACACACTCACTCACTCACACTCACTCACTCACTCACTCACTCACCCTTGTATATATATATATATATATATATATATATATATATATATATATATATATATATATATATATATATATATATATATATATATATATATATATATATATATATATATAAGGGGCGTAGGGTATCTCAAATATTAAATTCAGTTTTAGCTACATTTAGGAACCTCATATCCTCTTTAAACTTGATATAGCTCATTCCTACTCCGTAACTTTGGCGTAGTAAAGGTTTATAATCCGTTCACTCATTAGGGGCTACTAACTCATAAAGTTGGTTATGTCTAAGACCTCGTTAAAAATAAATGAAAAAAAATAATGTTAATATACTTATTAATGTATTATGTATTTATACATGCACTCTATACCTCCATAATGATGGGCATAGGGGCCATCCTAAGGATGAATCTTTATCTGTATTAGTCCCTATACGAATTTCAAATAATAAATAGTCTTATAACCTATTACCAACAGTTGGAGTCAGAGAAGGAGTCTGAGTCAGAGAAGGGGTCGGACCGACTCCGGAGCAGAACATTATCGGAACCAGAGTTGTGCGATGTCTGAATCCAAAGCTAGCTTTTGACTTACATATTTTATGTTACATCAAACCATATACAACGAAGGGAGGTGAGTTCGAATACACTGGTCCACCCTCTCTATGAAATGTTATTAACCTCAAAGGGGGTGTGGCTATGTCATCAACCGATTTATTATACATACATACATACATACATACATACATACATACATACATACATACATACATACATACATACATACATACATAACCTATAATTTTGTATTGGGAGAAAGATATGTTGAATTCCAGTTGTAACGTTATTCTATAACGTAATGCATTGTGGCCCGTTTTCTACGCTTCGACCGCATACTTTTAATAAATAACTAAATAAATAAATAAATCAATAAATAAATAAATAAATGAAATATATTATCCTTTAAACTTTTGACTTTAATAATTTGTATACTCCATTTTCTTTTCAAACAGACACATTTATATTTTTATTTTATTTTCATATAACCCCACATTTAGATTTTGTTTAAAGTTTTTATTTGTTTTAAAACTTTTAAGTTACATTTGTAGTTTTTTTTTTGTATTTATTTATAAAAATTTAACTATTTATTTTGAAATTTATATTTTGAAATCAGTAAAGCAGTAGCGCAAACACCCCACCACACCCGCTCCCACCATGACATGCTTTACTACTTTACGTCATATTTGAACACATATTTTGTGTGAACACAACATAAACATAAGTTCTTTGTATAAACATAACATAAAAATAAGTTATTTGTATGAACATAACAAATTTATTAAAACATTTTATGTTTCTACTGTATTTCTTATTCTTTGTATGTTTTATAACGTAAAAATATCAATTAATAAATAAATCAATAGATCAAACTCTAATCAACCACACACCCCAGCCTTCCCTGGTATCTGTGATCTATTGATCAAGTGACTATTTAGTCATTTTTAAGCTTCATTATTTGTATAACATAACAGAAAAATAGGCTCTTTGTAAGAACATAACATAAATTTTATTAAAAACATTTTATGTTTCTACTAAATCTTTTATTCTTTAATTATCATCATAAACAAAGTTTAAACATCATAAAGCTAACATAACATTACCTGAACTAAGAACATTATGTATAATAACAAACCTAACATACCTTATGCATGAATAAATTTCTGACATCAACAAAGTTCCCTGCATATCAACGATGAATAAGCTGACATTAACAACCAAAACTTAGACTAACCCTACTTTTCTATCATATCTATATCATATCAATGTTATTTCAACATTGACATATTTATATTTAGCAGAGCCTAGCAAAACTTTATCCTATCCTAGCCTATATATCGTACTGTACTAAGAATAAATGCTAACATAACAAGGTTTTTAACATCAATAGCTGTTAGCATATCAATCTCTACCAAAAAAGTGTAAGGGATACTACTGTGTAATCTCTCATTGTTGTTTTATGACAAAACATTATTATTATTATTATTATTATTATTATTATTATTATTATTATTATTATTATTATTATTATTATTATTATTATTATTATTATTATTATTTACACAGTGTGTGTGTGTTTACACACACATTGATTTACAGAGCACCAATAAACAGACGTGGACACTTCAAATGTTAAACTGACAGGTGGAAGATGCATTCGGAAGTTGCTCATACAACATTGATTAGAAAATTTTAACATTAACAGTTAACTAATAAACTTGTAAACATGGTTTAACTTAAACATATATTTACGAAGAGGCTTTAAAATCTTTAACTCATCATTATGAAGAATAAATAACAGCATAAGCAAGTTTTATTTTACCAATAAAGCTAACACAACATTACCGAACTAAGAACATAATGTATCATAACAAATATAACATATCTTAAGTACGAATAAATTGCTAACATTAACAAAGTTCACTACATATCATTAATAAATAAACTATCATTACCCAACAAAACTTAACCTAGACCTACTTTTTTATCATATCTATAACATATCAATATTAATTCAACATAACATAGTAATATTTAACCAAACCTATCAAAAATCTATCATATCATAACCTATCTAATATACTGAACTACGAATAAATACTAACATAGGAAAGTTTTAACTTAACATCAGATGTTAACATAGTAATATATAACTTTACTTTATATATCGAAACAAAATCCGTAATGAAAATATTATTATTATTATTATTATTATTATTATTATTATTATTATTATTATTATTATTATTATTATTATTATTATTATTATTATTATTATTATTATTATTATTATTATTATTATTATTATTATTATTATTATTATTATTATTATTATTGGCATAAACGTGTTTACTGGCACTTCAATCGGGTATATTGAGCGGCATTGCGTTCCTTATTTGCTACATACCCTTGGTATAAATCTTTCTTTGACACGGAGGACACTTCGGCGTCTGCTGAAAAGGTAGGAGCAGTAGTCGCCAAAGGAATTTCCTTATTTTTATTCCATTTTCAACTAAATCTTCCTCTCCTCAAAATTCGTAGTTCGATGGCACTTATTGTCTTTCCCTTCAAGATAGAGACAATGCATATCTGGAATGGAAAAACTCGCTCTCATATCAGTCTTGCTAATTTTAGTTCAACTTGAAATCGTTGCAGGGATATTATTCGACGGGCTAAGCTTACTTTCAAAAAAAAAGTACGATGACCTTCTTGGTTCTCCAATTGATAGATATTTCTGGTTTCTTGTCAAAAACACATCTAATAACTTTTGTAAGTCTGTCTGTCCTCCTTATATTAGCTCTGATGAATCTGTGGATAACACTATTGAAAGGCTAATCTCCTCGGCCTCTTTTTTTCTAATTTCATCCTGGACGACTCTGGCATTCCCCTTCTTACTTCTTCCCTTTCAGGTGTCCATATCTCTACCTGTGATTACACATGATCGGGTGCATAAGATCCTGATCCTTCTAACTATCGTAATACAGTTTTTACTTGTGTTGTCTAAAATCTTTAAAACTCTCCTCAACTCTTATTTCATGAATCATATAAAATCTCATTCTCTTCATGCAGATAACCAGTATGACTTTTGTCGCTCGAGGTCAACTGATGACAAACTCTCTTATCTCACTGATTTATGGTTTTCTGCCCTAAGGGACTATGGGGAGTCTTGCATGGTAGCGCTTTGCATATCGAAAACTGACCGGGTATGGCCTGCGTCACTTTTCTCTAAGCTCCCTTTCTTCAGATTTCCTTCTTTTTTTTCCTTCGTTCCATATCGGCACTTTTTGATAAAGCAACCTCATCCTCTTTCCATGTTAATTGTAGTGTTCCTCATGGTTTTGTTCTGTCCTACTTTATTCTTACCTATCATTAACGATCTTCTCAGCTGCACTTCTAATTCTGTTCATTATAATCTTGATGATTCAACTCTCCATTCTTCCACTCACTTCAAATCTGCTCCTTCTTTTGCATCTAGAATTGTTTCTGAATTTCAGCTCTCCAATTCTATTTCTTGCCGATCCCCTATGATGTCGCTTCAACCTTGCGAAATTCAACTCTTTAAAAGCTCAGGTTGTTCACATCACGCTCTCAAAAACACCTCCCAACTTTCTTATTTCCTTCGACGGTTCTCCCGTCTCACCTGTTAATAATATAAACATTCTTGATCTGAGCAAAAACAATAGACTATCTTGGAAATCTCATATTAGAAAGGTTGCTAAAGTGACCTCAAAGAGGTTGAATGTTCTGTTAAGGTTACGATAATTTTTTCCCCGTCTTATCCCTTTTTATATGGACTACTGTTCTCACATTGGGAGGGCTCCGGTTCCACTTTTCATTTGTATAGGGTTGAGTCTAAGGCTGGCAGACTAGTAAACTGTCCATTACTTTCAAATTCCTTTGACTCTTTATCTCTGCGACTTGACGTTGGTATACTATCTCTCTACTATAGGTACTACAACGGCAGGTTCTCATAGCAAAAGGGTTGCCCTGCTATCTCATGAATATTGTTAATATTTTGAACCACAGGTTTATTCATTGTGGTACTTCCTTTTTTTTTAGCCACCTCTCTTCTGTAGAACTCCGTGCCATCATATTTTTTTCCTGTTGCATTTAATCTCCCTATCTTTAGAACCTCCATCTGATTTCACCTCAGATATTTGCGTTAGGCTTGGAATTGAGTGAGTTTTCCTTCATTTCATTTTATAATTCTGCTCCCTTCTTGAAAAGTGCTCTACCACTGAGTGGTAGTTAGTTACTTGTAAAAAAAGAGAAAAAAACACACCCACCCACGCACGCACAAAGTTGATAGAAGTAGTATGAAGACAGATTTTAAGTCGGTCATAGAACATCGATGTTATGAAGAATCAATTTTTTTTTACTCATTACAGGGTAGTTACTGTTTACATTGGCACAGACGGAAGTTGTAAAATGTTACAGTTGGAGATATAAAGCTTATTAGAGAAGGAGTCCCTGGATATCTGTGCTTCAGACATTAATAAAATGTCAGGATAAGAGTTAGAAAGCTGATGATATTCAACAGATTCGATATTTCTACTGCGGTAATCTTCCATTCAAGCTTTCCAGTAAACATTGTATTTAAACAACGTTAACATTGTATTTAAATATTTAAATATTCGTTAAACTATTTAAATATATTAAGATTGATGCATATATATATATTTATATATATATCTATATATAGATATTATTAATATTAAACATATGTATTTAAATATAGTATATATATATATTATTATATATATATTATATATTATATTATATATATATTTATATATATATATATATATATATATATATATATATATATATATATATATATATATATATATATATATATATATATATATATATATATATATATATATACAGAGGTGGGCATCGTTACTCAAAAAAGTAGTTCCGTTATCGTTACTCCGTTACTCGGAAAAAGTAGTTCCGTTATCGTTATTCCGTTTCTTTGAAAGGAAAAGTAACGAAGCGCCGTTACTCCGTTACTCCGTTACTTTTAGTTTTTGACTATAACATTAATTATGGTATCTTAGGTAATTTATTGGTTTGTGTATATTAAATTTTCAACATTATCATTATTATTAAAAAACATACCCTGATGTAAGAGCCAGCACACTCAAGACTTAGTATCTTTACATCCACCAACGATTTAATTGCACCAGCCACCTTCCTGCCATTCACAACTTTCCTACTACACTCTGCATCATCCGTTCCCTTTCCATCCAACATATATCCTACATATTTAAACTCAGACACTTGTCCCATCTGCTCACCATCTAACATATAACTTCACACCGAGGACTGTCCTCACTCACAACTATAACCTTACTCTTATCTACGTCTACCTTCAAACATCTCCTTTTACACACCCTGCCAAGTCTCTCTACCAATCCTCTCTAACTCTCTTCAGATTCGCCACACAAAACCAAATCATCCGCATATAATAGGTAAGGCACCCTGCACTCTCTTCCATTCAGCACCTGTTATTCTTTCATAATCCCATCCATATACAAACTGAATAACTAAGAAGACATAGCACATCCTTGCCTCACTTCACTATTAATATTAAAACAATCACTTTCAAATCCATTTCTTATTACACACGCTTCACTATCGTCATAAATACTTTTGATTCCATTCAGAAGCTTACCACAAACACCATATATCAATAACCCCTGCCATAGAGCTTCAAACTTAAATACAATTTATTGGGAAGATTCAAGGTTGATATTTTGGCGAGCTTTACTCTCTTCTACGCCTGGATAGCCGATTTTGACGATAAACACTGTAGCATTTTTTGCTCCTTCTAAACAACAGCTGGTTGTTTTCTGTGTCTATAAACATTCAGAATTTACAATTTTTGAAACTATACTTGACATTTTTAATATCAATCCAGTAGAATTTCTTTTCAGCGACTTCTATCTTGAATGCAGTATTAGATAGTCCATTGGCAATGCCAGTTTCATTGATTTTGAATTTTTGTTTCGTGCAATGTCCACTTCAAAACCTACTTTTTTGTTTTAAATGAAAATTGTGTGATAATTCTTTTTTTTCTAGTTTCAGAGGAAGTGGATGATATATTCAAGGATCAGTCGGGAAGTTGTACATTTTACTTAGATAATTTCTTTGTACATGCATTAGTTTTAGATTTTTTCTTGGAACAGTTTTCAAAAAAAAAAAATTGGAAATTTTTAAAAAATTTTCTTTCGACTATACAAAAAAATTGTAAAAAAGAGATGTATTTGACCGACTATGAACTTTCAGATGCTAATCGTATGAGCAGAAAATCAATATTTCACTTTTTCAAAATTTGAATTTTTGGAAAAAGTGAAATATTGATATTTTTCTACCCATCCGATCAATTAAAAAAAAAAATTTGAGAATTTGTAAAGCAAGGAAGATCCATCTTTTTTTCTTTGATAGTATTTTTGTATATTAAAAAAAAAAAAAAAAAAAATTGGGAAAATTAGTTCCAGTGGAACTAATCCAAAACTACTGTAAATCCAAAGAAACTATCTAAACAAAAAATGTGCATCTTCCCCCGACTACATATGTCCTGAAAATTTCATCCACTTCGCACGAACATAAAAAATTATCGCAATTTTTCATTTCAAAAAAAAAAAAAAGTGGGTTTTGAAATTGGACATTGCTGAGAGCACAAAATTCAAAAATCAAAAAGTACGACGTGACTTTTTGTAGGTAATGGACCCATCTATGCATATTTCAAGTTTGAAGTTATATCGAAAAAAAATCTTTAAGGTGATAGTAAAAATGTCAAAAACATGGGTTTTGAAAAATTTAAAATTCTTAAAGAATGACCATAGGCAAAGAAAAACACTCTAAAACGACGTTTTAGAGGGCAAATAAAAGCTACAGTTTGGTGTTTATATGATCAAAATCGGCTGAAAATTCCGAATTTTATGTCCATTTTTATGGGGGGTGGGGAATTGGGCTCAGCCAGAACCAAATATTGGATCCTGTCCTTATTCTTCATATCCCTTATTTTCTTAATCATTTGTTTCAATGTAAAGATTTGATCCACCCATCCTCTAACACTTTTAAGCGCACCTTGTTCTTCACAATCAGTCCTTCAGTCACTCGACGCATTCTTCGACCAAAATACCAGTATATATCTTCCCTACTACACTTAATAAACTAATTCCCCTTTTTCCTACAGTTATCCTTATTTCCCTCACCCTTATATAAGGGTACTATTACTGCTCTCCTCCAATCCCTCGGAACTATACCCTCTATAAATGCTTTGTTACACAACTTAAAAATGAAATCAGTCACCATCTCGCCTGCGTCGTTCTTGATCATTTCACCGGTAATTTCATCTATTCCTGTGGATTTACCATTCTTCAACTTTCTTTCTCTACCCGTTACCTCCTCCTTTCTAATGACCTAATCCCCAAAATACCTATTCCTTCTTGCACCGTCAAATCCACACACATTCACTATCACCTCTTCATTACTGCCAATGTTATACAGATTTTCGAAGTGTTCCTACCACACTCTAGTCACATTCATTTTATCATTTTCGAAAGCACCATCCCTATTCATTATTCTATGCAGATTCTTATTCTCTTATATATATATATATATATATATATATATATATATATATATATATATATATATATATATATATATATATATAGTATATATATAGTTATATATATATATATATATATATATATATATATATATTAATAAATTTTTTTTTAGCTTGACAGGCGTGGTCAATTGACTATCAACATTCAAAGAGAGTCGTACAAAATGTAACGGACTAAAAAGTAACGGAGGAAAAAATAACGGAACTTATTCAGTGCGTTACATGAAAGAAAATGAGTCTGTTACTCCGTTACTCAAAAACTAGTTCCGTTAGTAACGGAGTAACGGAGTAACGATAACGGAACTACTTTCGTATAGTATAGGAAGAGCAGTTATATATATATATATATATATATATATATATATATATATATATATATATATATATATATATATATATATATATATATATATATATATATATATATATATATATAAACGTATTTGAATACATTTGCATTAAAATTCTTCCAAAACTGAGTGTAACCTAACAAAGAAATCGATGTTTCCTGTGAAGATCCCGCTAATTGCAAAGCACCTTTAGATAAAAAGATAAATTTTAACCTCAAATATAAATGTATAATTATTCACTCTGGAACTAATTCACTCACACCAAACTGCCAATGACGCTCTTGATATTCACTTGGCAACTGCAATAAAGCGCGCTCTTTTTTGAGATTTCGTGAATTAGACTTGTACAACTCAACGCACACACACACACACACACACACACACACACACAAATACATAGTAGCTATATATATATATATATATATATAGTATATATATATATATATAGTATATATATATATATATATATATATATATATATATATATATATATATATATATATATATATATATATATATATATATAAGTTATATATATATATATATATATATATATATATATATATATATATAAGAGAATAGTTATATAAAGTATATATATATATATATATATATATATATATATTATATATATATATAGTATATATATATATATATATATATATATATATATATATATATATATATATATATATATATATTATATATATATATTACAGGAAGAGGAAGATATATATATATATATATATCTTTTAATTTTGTTACTCAAGAAACTTCTACGTTTTAAATAATAATAAAAATTATACTAATAGTAGTAGTAGTAGTAGTAAATAGTAGTAAAGTAGTAGTAGTAGTAAAGTAGTAGTAGTAGTATGGTGCAATAGTTATTGCTGTTGTTTTATTGTTGTTTTTGATGCAGTTGTAGATTTGTTGTAGCTGTAGTTTTTTAAAGTGATTACACCAATGGCCTGTAACAACGATTACAAAGTCTTGCAATTGTATAACTTGTAAATTTGTAACTTGTACCCTACAAGTCCAGTAAGGAAGTATAACACTTTTTGATACAGTTTACAAGTCTAGCAAGTTGTAAACAATATTAGTAAGTGTGATAACATTTCTATTAAGTCTGTTGTGTGTAATACTCTGTATGCTGTTTTACGAAATTCGATGGTTCTAGATAATATTATCGTTCTTATATATATATATATATATATATATATATATTATTATTATTATTATTATATTGGTTATTATTATTGTTATTATTATTGTTATTGCTATTATTATATATATATATATACATACTATTATTATTATATATATATATAGAGTTATTATTACATATTATTATTATATTATTATATTATTATATTATTGGTTATTATATATATTATATATATATTATATTATATATTATGCCATATTATATATTATTACAAAGAGCATATGCTATATATATATATTATACATATATATTATTATATATATTATAATACATATTTATATATATACATATATCTATTAATATTATTATTGTTGTTGTTGATGCATACTATAGTATATATATATATATATATATATATATATATATATATATATATATATATATATATATATTTTCTTCAAATCTTACCTCAGATCGCAATACAGCTTTCGTAAGGAGCATTCTACTGGCGATCTGTTTTCTCTTCTCTGATTTTTGGTCCTGAGTCCCTCGGCATTTTGGCGAATCTCTTGCCATAGCGCTAGACATATCGAAGCTTTCGACAGACTCTGGCTCAAAGCTTTGATTTCTAACTTCCCTCTTTCGGTATCCTTCTCTCTGTGACCTTCTCTCTGATTTCCTCTCTGGCTGCTCTATAGCAGCACCAGCCATTGTTGATCTTTTAAATCCATAAATAGTAATGGTCATCAGGGTTTTGTCCCATCCCCAACTCTTCTTCTTCTTCTACTTTTCACTAATGAGCTTTTTTCTATTACTTTTTATCCTATCCACTCCTATGCCCACGACTCGACCCTTCATTACTCATTTCAGTTTGAAAGATATCTAGCCAACAGCAAGGGACTCATGCTAGGGATGCGGCCTTGGAGCAACTAATCTCTAATCTTTCTCGAGATTCTGATTGGAGCATTTCCCCAAAACCTCAGTTCCTTCATCTCACTTCCCGACTTAATATTGCACACAATTGCAACATCTTCTTCGAAAACACACAATTCAAACCTTCGTCTGTCCTTAATATTCTTAGTTTTTCTTTTTCTTGTGATCTTAATTTGACGGACCACATTACTTTTCTTTCTTAACAAGCTTCTAATGGGTTGAGTGATCTGAGACGTTTTCACCCCAATTGCTTGCTCTTCATAGGGATATCGTCCGCCTCTGTATGGATTATGCCTCACACATCTGGGATGGATCCAGTCACAAAGCTCTCCTTAAAAAGATTAAGGTGGTGTCTGAGGAGATCTGTATACGAGTAGCACCGGAACAGATTCTCCTCTAGACATGTATGTACTGCTTCAAATTGATTCCTCGTTCATCTCAAACGAGAGTTAGCATTATCTTCCCCGCCATTAGTAATATGCGGATTTTTCTCGGGTTTTGATGTGGTGCTGTGACGACACTCCTTGCTCGTTTTCTTGGTTTGGTGTTGGTGGTGTTGAATCCGGGTTGCATCTTTTGTGACAATTCGTTGTAGGAAGCAAATCCTTCAGCTGCAAATAGCCTCAAAAGCTCATCGCAGCCATTTGAGCCTTCAATTCCCCAGTCAGCTGGCATGACACCCATCTTGAAGAAACTTACTGAATTGCAGAATATCATGGAAAATATGGTGTGCTGAGCTATAACTTATATCCAGACGGATAGCGATTTCATTCACTGTTAGGAGTCGATTATCCATCACTAAAGTTTCTACTACTCCGGTGGCTTCCGATGTCAATAAACGGTTTGCCTGACCTAGTCGTAATGGTTAATCTGTCGCAGAACTAATGGTGTTTTGAAACTTCCTAGTCCATTCCTACACTTGTTGTAGTGGTAGACATACATGAATCGCCATACTGCACTTTCATTCTTCAATGAATTTCAATGGATTTGATTCTTTTACTATACAAAAAAAAACGAATATCAGAACGATGCTGTTCTTTGGTGCATGTTACCAGTGGTGCCACCATTTTTGCAATAATACAATGCCCTCATTTAGCATTCCAAGCCCACTCTCATGAAATTCGCTCTGTGTGTCAAATTAAAATTCCTTTTTATGCTATCCATTTGACTGACCCTCGTATAATAATACATATTAATATAAATATATTATTTAAATTACTACTAATTGACTTACAATATGATTAATAACGTTAAATGCTGTTTTGGAAACCAAAATAACTAAATAGGTGTCTTTCCGAATGCTATGATGCTATGTTAACTTCATTTCAAAAATACAATAGTTTTTGCCAAAATCAAAATGTGTCTTTTTATCTTCTTTTAAAAGAGCATTTCGCTCTGAAATAGTTATAGTCCCTTTACTTTCACTATTCTGCACACCTTTCAAAATTCTGTTAGATGCATACATTCCATCTCTAACTCTTTGGCGCTAATGTCATTGTGATAGACTTTAGCAAATTGTTTACAGCTGTTTCAACTCTTCGGAATTTAAAGTTTTCAAACGAGATAAGAAACGGAACCGTTGAATAATTTCCCTGTATGAATCCAATCTCTGTTTTAGATGCACGGTCAAGGTATCAATTACAGGAAAAAAAGTTTCAACTTTGAATTTTTCTTTGCCAGTTGCTTGTACAGATGGCGCAAAACTATCAAAGTATGTCATACGTGAGCTTCCAGCTCTTCTTCTTTGAGTTAGGCCCTTGTAGTTAGCTTCTGGATTTTTATCTTTAGAGGACGATTCGAATTCTTTAAAATTATTTCTGACAGTATCAATAAAATTACCAAGCGAAGTTAACAAATTTATTGCCACGTCCATCGTTATGGTTTCTTTCTGAAGATTGTGATTAGTCTTGTCTATCCTTTCCAATACGGTATTCTACATTTCTAAAATAATAAATTATATTTTTTCCATTTCTCTAGATTGATTAACGGCTTTGTTTCTAGTTTCTCTCGGTTGTACAATATCTTGAGCTATAGACGTTAAGGCTTTAGAATTTCCTTAAGACTTCGATGTAACACATTTCAGCATTCACCTCGTGCAGCATATGGTTCAGAAAGCTTTAAGACAACTTCCTTAGAACCTAAATATTCTGTTAATTTATTCCATCGATGGGTAGAACTCGAAAAGAAATTGTACAATTTCTGAACCATTTGAAAAAAAAACTTGTTTCCTCTTTTATACACTCAGCAGCATGAAAACCTACCAAGTTAAGAGAATGTCCCGCGAATGGTACAAAGGTAGCAAATTTACATTTTTCCTTTATTCTCGCTTGCAAACCAGAGTATTTTCCTGACATATTTGATGCATTGTCGTAACTTTGTCCTCTACAATTCATAATAGAAATATTTAATTTTCTAAAAATGTCAAAACTGTTTCCGATAAATGTTCAGATTTGTGGTCTGTAATAGGTATGAATTTAAAAAAACTTTTCAACGGGAACACGGTTTTTTACGTACCAAATAATAAAAGTCATCTGGTCAATATGTGACAGGTCGGGCGTACTATTAACGCTAATCGAAAAATATTTTGCTGATTTAACTTCCCTTTTAATTTTTAATAGGACCTTTTTCCCATTACGTCAATAAACTCATTGCGTATATATTTGCTGATAAATAAGAAATGTGTCTTTTCCCAGGATTTCCAATTTTTTTAAAGTTATCTGTGAGAAATGGATCAAATTCACTTAATAACTCCATACATCCCAAATTATTTCCGTTGTTTTGGGATCCAAGGGTTTCGTTGCCACCGCGAAATGGAAGTCCTCGGGATGCCAAAAATTTTACAACTGCGACAATTCTTTAAGTACGTTTCCCAATAATCTACTTCTCTTTTATATTGAGACAGCAAGTCTGCATCTACTCTACCAACAGTTTTTACTTCGTGCGAGATAAGTCATCGTCGATCGTACATATACTGAGCTATTTTCGTGCTCTAAAATGATTTGATTAATATGTTTCGAGTCATTACATCCACTCGATAAACATAAGCTTATATTAGAAGGTTTGAATAAACATCATGAAGAACAAAATATAAATTTCTTTTGGAAGGAAATATAACAATCATTTTCTTTCAATTCTCTCATTGTACTTTATAGTTGGTGCATATAATAGTGATTTTATTGACAAATTCCTAGTTGTTGATCTAATAGCTACAAATTCTGCTCCTTTGTAAGTTCTGCAAGCTTCGGAGAAGTCGCAATCTTTATTTTGGAAAAAATGCAGGCCCCTTGCTAATCATGCTAATCCAAAATTCACGTATTATTTCTGTAAACATTTCATTAAAATAATCGCCAGGATCATGTGAACAGCTTTCTGGGGCTGAAGATTCTTGTTGCTCAGGTAAAACAGTTGTCGGTAAAATATATGTATATTTACCATCGAGGAAATCGCTTAATGTACTATATGATTCTTTGATTTCTTTTTCCGACTTGGAGGAAGTGAACTTGGAACAAGTGGGTTCGGAAACAGGTGAAGCTGCCTCTGTTGTAGGTGTGATTCTTTTGACAGATTTATTTGATTGCTGTTCACAAAAGTTTCTAGAAGATAAGAAGTTTATGATAAAATAAACTCTCTCTCTCTCTAACACATGTAAGCATTAAAACAAACATTTTCAGTTATAAATAAATCATTAAGTAACATAAAATACTCACAGGGGGGTACAAAATATGATGGTAATTTTGGTAACTTTTGTATTATGTCATTTTGATGTGCAGTTTTCCTCCTCCTTTCTGAGCCACTAGGATATGATCGTTTAGACATATTTTGATTCAATATTTTCTGCTTGAGCAGGAGGAGACTACTATTTAAACTGAGATTCTTGCTCTTAAATCAGCAATGTCTGTCACCACAACATCTTTGACGAATCCCTAAAGAAAAAAAAATCACATGGTGTTATGTCGGGAGATCTAGGCGGCCAAGGAATTGAACCTCCAAGGCCGATCCACCAAATTCTACAAATTAATGGAATTCTTGTGCGTACATGGCAGAATTTGGGATATCGACTAGATTTTTCAGAATCACTAATGGTGCACATATTGAATGTTTGTAACATTGTCACTTATGGGAAACAAACTTTAGATAATAAAGATTCTAAATATGTTTGTTTCAAGCTCCTTATTTTGCCCATAATATATTTATATATTTATGTTATGAGAAAGTTGTCCAGATAATTCCCTGACACCCTGTCAATTATATAATATATATACTATATATATGTATTTTATGCTATATATATATTATATGTATACATATATATTATAATATAATATATAAAAATAATAATATATATATAATATATATATATATATATATTATATATATATATATTGGGGAAAGTAAAATTAAATATAAAATTTCATTCTACAGCCAGATATTTAATTTCGATTCTCCGGCCACCAGCTTCCCGGCCACCAGATTCCCGGCCTCCGACCAAAATCACTCTCCGGTACATCACTACATATGATATATAAAGAAATTTCATTATAACGTCATCAGAATACAAATTTTCATTTGAATTAAGCTTCCATGCCAAATGCATAAAAAATTTCCAAAAAATTCAAATTTTAAAATTCAATTCCTGTTTTGGGTGATTGAATTTAGATATTGTTAGTTGCGATGTATGTACAGTAGTAACACGCATGCATTGGATACGTGGAGCAAAGAGTTATATTCCTCTTCAAAAATATAATTCAAAGTTTGATCATTATTTTCTCTTTCTGCTGCTTCAATATTTGATGAAGGAATATAACTTTCATTTGTGACTCTTTACCAATTTTTGAAATCTTCTATTGTGCTTAAAATATTTCATATACTATCATTTAATATAAAGATTGTCTGATATTTCTCGATTAGAATTCTTTCAAAACATTTGTTCTGAAATAACTGCTATCATGATGTGCCTTCCTTTCCTTTATTGCCAGTGTCTAGTTACCATTTTAAAGTTTTCATCGATATCTAGTGATTTCAAAACAGTTAACATAATACCTATTGACTGTATCCATTTTAAGAAACATGAACCATTCCTTAAAAATTTTTTTTTGAAGCTTTAACTTTGTACATACGTGGTTTCTTCTGCTATTGTTTTTTTTTTCTTTTTTGATAGCTTGCTTTTCCATTGAAACTACAAGTTTAATAGTATGCCATAAAAGATTGGTTGGGAAAATGGAGTTAAGAAACCACCTTTGTTTACAAACATTTTGATCTGTTGTTCTAACTTTACCCTGTCCCTTATTACGATAACTTTGTCTGAGGTGAATAACTTTGTAAGTAATGCTGGTCTTTTGTTGTAGTTGGAAGATTTTAACTGCAACTCTTGTCTTTCTAATTAACGTTATTTAAAATATTATTATTATTATTATTATTATTATTATTATTATTATTATTATTATTATTATTATTATATTTTATTATTATTATTATTATTATATTATTATTAATATTATTATTATTATTATTATTATATTATTATTATTATTATTATTATTATTATTATTATTATTATTATTTTAATATGGTGTTCTGGATGGTGCATTTTTGTCTTAAGAAGTCAAACAATTAATCATGGCTTGTCATAACATTATCTCATTACTATCTTTTATCACGCAATGGCAAACAATTGTTTTATATCACTAGCAGTTTGTTTTATTTCTCAACTTCAATAAAGCACTAAAGCACTAAAGCGCTAAAGCACTAAGCTTAGTTGGAATTATCTTTGAAGTTTTAAGAGGGTCTTTGGATTTAAAAAATTTTTGTTTTAGCTTAAAATTTGTAATTAGAAAAAGAATGTTTTTGAAAATGAAAAAAAAAAAAAAAACGAATTATTGGTCTGCTTGAAATAGGATTATTAAACTTTGTGTTGAGATTGGAGTTGGAGTCGCTACATTTTCACTGACT